>CAUDMG010001564.1:1937500-2165000 GCA_958450375.1 Homarus gammarus | reverse complement strand
GTGAGCACGTCATGATACCTAATTCCAACATGGGACGGATTCCACACAAATTCGATACGAGAGTTGTTCTCGTTGGCAGTTATCACGTTTCTTTTAATATCACATAGAACTTGACGGGCTGTTCATTGATTTTAAAGCACTTTGAGAGTCACAGAATATCACACTACCTCCATTTTCTTTAAGGTAGTCTGTAGCTAAGTAGATTCCAGTTAGTTCAGTTTGTGTTGTGCTGGCCCAGTTGTTCAGCCTTTGCTTGTTTGACACTATCATCTCTTTTTCTTTATATATTACAGTTGCACAGCCTGTTCTACCTGTGTTTGTCTGCACAGAACCATCAGTAAAAGCTTAACATTCACTTGATTTAATACTCTCTATGTGTCTGTTAATAGTTTCTAGTGTGACACATCATCACATCGATGCTTAACATATGCATACTACCAACAGGAGTGTAATTAATAGGAACTGATATATCCAGCCAAGGAGGAATGACATTAATGGGCTCGTCTGGGGTGATTGGGACATTCAGTTTCAAGAGATCTGCAACACTTTTATGAAGCCATGCCCCAAAGAGAGTCTTTTGTGGAAGGTTAGCGAGATAGTCGGGATTACTTAGATAGAACAGTTTGAGCTGTAGTTTGGGGACCAGTGTTCTTCAAAACTTTCACACAAAACATGGTATTAAGTAGAGCTATCCTCTCAGATAGGAAGGGCAGTCAGAGCTCTTTCCTCATGTTTACACTTCTGGTTGATTTGGGGCATCCTAGAATGATGCGCATGGCTTCATTTTGCACTACCTCAAAGCTGTTGAGGTAGATGGAGAGCATGATAGTCAACTACAGATCGAATGAAGTGAAGATAGAAAGTACGAGCATAGGTGATGTTAATTCCATAGCCCTTGCCAACAAGGGTTCTGAGGGGTTCAATGCGTTGCATTAGTTTGGCACAAAGGTTGCCGACAAAGTTTGCATCATTCACACAAATTCCAAGATATATATATATAAGAGCTACATAGTTCCAAGGGCATGCTGTTAATGTTAAAGTCAAGAGGCAGAGGGCGAGCAGAAAGAGGATTGAGGACCCTCGTCTTGTCAACAGATATTATAAGACCACATTCCACAGTCCTCAGAGCAAATACATCCAGCAAGGCTTGGAGCCTGAGCTTGGTGTGTGTCAAAATGCACATATCATCAGCATAGCATATTACAGCCTCGTTTGGCTGAACTGGAATATCAGCAATAACCTTGTGCATCAGTATATTAAAGAGCAGAGGACTTAACACTCCTCCCTGAGGGCGTGCCAAGCTCAAATGATCTCATTCTGGCACTTTTGACTCCCCAAAACAGAACACTGGCATACCTGTTGGACAGATAACCCTTTATCCATGTCAGGAGGTTACCTTGGATGCCAAAATTAGCTAGTTGCTCAAGTGTAATGTCTCTATTAGCTACATCAAAGGCTGATTTAAGGTCTATGAAGGCTCCTTGTGTCTTATCTTTTGAGTGAACAAGATATTCTGCAAAGCATGTCTGTGTGCTGCGCCCGTGCATGAACCCATACAGATTAGGGGCCAGTTTGTCTTTGACTTGAAACATGAGACGGTTTAGAACAACTCTTTCAAGGACTTTACACATACAGGATGTGAGTGAAATGGGCCTGAAGTTTGAAGAGTTAGCTTTAGGGATTAGTACTATGTTTCCATGAGTCCATGTCTTAGGCATGTGAGGCTGTGAGGCTCATTTGATACAGGTCAAGCAGTGGGTGGTTAGGCACCTCATTTAACAATCTCAGGGTATTATAGGTTATGCCATCTTCACCAGGGGAGGATGATTCACCTTTTATTAGTGCTGTTGTTAGTTCGTGGTGCGTTATAGGAAACTGGTCGGTAAGGTCTGGTGAGGAACAGGCTATTTCAATATTGAAACCCCTATTAATGTGTGTGGCTTAAGATACTGCTGTATGTCAGGAGGCAGGGAAGTGAGTTGTGACACACTAGACCATTGGTCTAATAGCATTTCAGCATATTCTGCAGGGCTGTGATGAAGTTGGACTGGGGTGGGTGACTTGGTAATGGCTCTAATTCTGTTCCACACTTCTGCTAGAGTGGTTGTTCTATTAATCCCTTGTAAGAATTGTTCCCAATAGGTGTTTCTCACCTGACCTTTGAGTTCACGAAAGAGAGAGAGAGAGAGAGAGAGAGAGAGAGAGAGAGAGAGAGTCGATCTTATACTCGTATAATTAATTTATTATTATTAATTCATTATAATGCATTCATTATACTATCATATTATTAGTAGTATTGAGCGGCACTACTCTCATTCAACCAGTTTGCATGTTTTGAATTACGCCAATGATGACGTTGTAGTGGATACTCTCCCTTACAACTGCTGGTTGATCAATTAGCCGTCCGCTTACCAGCCAATCAGCAGCGAGTTTCACAGACCGGGCCTCACTCTCAGACTGCGCGGTGATTGGCCCGTTACCACCTTCACCTCAGCCAATCAGCAGCGCCGCTCACTTCACACTTCTCAAACCTGTTCCTGCAGAATCGTGTAAATACCCCCCAGTCTAAACGTGAAGGTGTGTCTGCGACAGACCAGACTCCAGATGATCGAAGAGGCCTGCAATGGTGAAGATGACACCGACAGACCCTTCAACCAGCAAGAACTCCAGAAGTCGATATAACGAAGCAAGGACACAGTACCAGGGGCCGACAGGATCACATACTCCATGCTTTCCCATGCCGAGAAGCCGGGCGTGAGGCTTTGCTACAAGTCATCATTGCTTCGTGGACAGCACAGAGACTTCCACCGGAATGGAATAAGGCAGATATACAGCCCATTCCGAAGTCCAGAGAACCAGACAAACCAAGACCCATCTCCCTCCTCAGCTGCATAGCGAAGACAGGCGAAAGAATGGCTCTCAAGTGGAAAGTAAGCAGCAACATTGCCGAGATACTCAGCACAGTGGACAATAAACCAGCTTTGGTGGTCTTCCTCTACTTGGAGAAGGCCTTCAAACTAGAAAATCCACTGGCCATTACAACGACGCTCGCCGAAAAAGGCGTCAAAGGAAGGTTGCTGGGGTGGACCCAGAACTACCTTACACAGATAAAAGCAAGAGTACGCTTTTAGGGGGTAACGTCAAGTTACAGGGTCCACGAAAACGGAACCCCACAAGGAGGCATCCTCAGTCCAATGCTCCTCAATGTCCTGATGGAAAATCTAGCCAGACTTCCTTTCAATCAAACAGCCAAGCTATGCAGACGACTTACAGCTCATAATAAGAAGAGCAAACAGACTAGTCAGCACGCAACACGCACTCCAACTTTTAGAAGAGGAGTGCAACAGACTTGGACTCGAGATAAATCCAGCCAAGTCGAAAGCGATGGCCATCTGCACAGAGACACCAGACATGATGCTCTCCACACAAAACACGCGGGTAGTCTGGACCAACACCCACCAGTGTCTTGGAATCTGGTTCGATCAGAAACTCACTTTCAAGTCGCAACTCGAGTATCTCAGGCACAGGACGAAGAGCAGACAACATAATGAGGTCGCTCACCAGCACAACCACAGGAGCGAATATACACGTGCTCAAAGCCTACTACATGGCCGCCATCAGATCGCTGGTAGATTACAGCGCTCCAGCACTTATTGGACTGAGAAAAGACCAGATAGCTAAGCTAGAAGTCATCCAAAATAATGCTCTCAGGACCATGCTCGGAGCACCAATGTGGACCAGAATTTACAATTTGCAAATGGAAACTGAACTACCACCCCTTGCAGCACGAGTCAAGAGGGTGACACCCGGTCTCCTCGCCAAAACATGTAGATCAGATAAGCCCACAGCTGCCAAAACGCGAATCAGTGCCTCCCTCCACCTCGACCACAGAGTGCGAGGGGCCACCTGGTCGCACGAGGCAAGCGAGGTCATCGGGCACCTGCATACAGAAACACTCAAGAACAACCAAGACATACTAGACAATGATTATGTAGTTCCACCACCATGGAGCCCTCTACCAGCCACATTCAAAATCACCGAACTAGGTGATAGCAAAGCCAATCTCCAGAAGGAAGACCTCAAAAGAATAACTCAGGAAGCCATAGCCACCGAGAAACTGGCTGATGCAGCATTATACTTCACAGACGGCCCGGTGGACCCAAAACATCATTGATCCGGAGCGGCCTTCTACACCCAAGGTCAGACCCTCCTATGGAGACTTTCTAACGACTGCTCCACCCTACAAACAGAGTTGGTAGCAATCGCAAAGGCCCTACAACACGCTGCAACACAACAAGTCCATCATAATTCACACGGACTCGAAAACGGCCATGTAGGCGCTGCAACACAGTCAACCAAGAGACAAAGTCCACATCATAACCGCGATCCTCGCACAGCTACAGGACTTCCAAAGACAAAATCGCCCAGTCGTCTTCCACTGGATTCCCAGTCATGTAGGGATCGGGGGAAACGACGTGGCAGACGAAGCAGCCAAGGCAGCCACACGTTCTAGAAGAGTACACATTCATGTTCCAGCAAGCGTGCAACAGATCAAAAACCACCTCAGAAAGATTACCAAGCTCCACATTCAAAAGAGCTTCCTTGACGCATTCAATGCTGGTTCCTAATCAGCCAAATGGTACCTGGTGGCTACAAAAGGGGAACCACCATTCGCGGACAAGAAAACACCAAGACAAACCCAAGTAAGCCTTCATCTACTACGACTAGGGTACAAGTGCACCTGGCAGACGATCGGAAATGTTGTCAGGGAATGCACCTACTGCCAGGAGCCAGCGGCCGGCCAACCCTCTGGAACACTGTCTCCTCGACTGCGAAGTCACTCAAAGTCTCCGAAACAGAATACGAAACTTCCAAGAACACACAACACCAGCAGCCACTCTAACCCGAAAGGCCCAAACAAACCACATTCACCACCTTCTCCAGGTCATCACACGATACCCACCACCCAGATAGCTTAGAAAGTATCCTCTACCAGCAAGTGCGGACCCCAGTTCGGGGGGCGCGCCACTCCGAAACTGACCACGTCCAAGAGTGGGGTTTGGTGGTAAGAGTTCACTGACCGAGGGTCCGCTCACACTTGCAAACCTGCAGTATCCTTTCATATCTGCAGGTAGGACAAACTCCATTTCCAATCCCAAATCCGGTCTGGCTGCTCCAAGAGTTAGGCACAATTCTATGCGCACGCCTAGGAATCAAATTCGCCGCACTAATAGATGCAAAGTACTCTTTCATAGTTCTTTGCATAGAAGAAAAGAACGTTGATCTCATGTTATCGACTGCATCGATATACACTAAAAAGAGATAACTTTGAAATAGCCATCCCACCACAGCTTAGAGCTACGAAGTCAATTGTTATCAAGAGATTGGATAAGACCATTACCAACAAATCATCAATTGATATATCACAAGAAATAGAACAGAAAAACACATGGGCTAAAGTGGAAGAGGTGGTACTGCTCCCCAGGGCTACAACGATGATGAAAGCGAGATTCATAGAAATCGCCATGGCTCAAAAGGCACTAGAAAATGGCATTTGCATCTCCCACTACTACCTTTCATTAGACCAAATCGAAAAAGAAAATTTCTATCCCATAACACCTTGCTGGATATGTTATAAATATAACCATGTATCAACCAATTGCCCTAATAAAGACAAAAAGTACTGCTCAGAATGTGGAACTGAAGGGCACACATTCAGTGAGTGTAACGACAAAGAAAATTCAAAATGTCTGAACTGCAAAGGACCTCACTGCACTTTGGCAGAACGCTGCCCAGCAAGGAAGGATATCATTAAAGACATGAAGGAAAAGGAAAAATCGAACAAACATATAGAAACTGACCCAACCAAAACCTATGCTGCAATAACAAAGTTGCAAGACATCACCTCTAAAGTGTTAGAAAAAACAAAAGATAAAGCCAACGCAGAAAACACTGACCTGAAGCTAAGTGAAGGTCTACCCTTCACCATACTAGCCACACTGATACATGCCCACATAAACAACGTGGCTAAACCGGGAACATTCGGAAGAACTGTCAGAGAAATGTTTGCATCGAACAACCTACCACAGGTAAACTTCCCAGACGATGCCCCATCAGCAGACATTTTCAAAATAATAACCGAAAACAGTCTAGGAATCACCAGCAAGGATAAAGAAGATAAAATAACACAGCAAGAAGATTGCACAGGAGAAGAGACTGCAATGGAAACAACCCACTGCCAACTAACACAACACACTACGAGACCCTAGAGAACACAACCGACCAATCAGCGAAGTCAACATCAGTAAAACCACGTAGAGAGAACCCCACTGGTCAACGGCCAACCGACGCCGAAGAAAGCATAAGAACCAGATTTTACTCAGTCAACTCCCAGCCAACAGTAACAAATGAGAGACTGTTAAAAGACATCCAAGAAGGAACAACCAAATACACATACGAAGACAACAGGGTAGAAGAGGGACTCATAGAAAAACTAATACGTGGAGGAAGAATAAGCAGCAAACATAATAAAATCGAGAGGGTAGACCTAACGAAATTAAAAAAAATATGAACAGGACTAAAGGAAGAGAGGCAGAGACACTCCCCCGGAGAAACCCGAGCAACCAAACAACACGCACCAAGTTCCCACGATTACGCAAAACAGAACACTGAAAATAATACAACACAACGTCCTGGCCTGGACACATACAAGAAAAACAGAACTAACAAACATATACAACAACATCGACCCAGACATAATTCTCAAACTCACACGGGCGAAAAAACAATGACAAAATAAAACTCTTCAACTAGTACACACATCAAATGAACATACACGAAGAACTTAGCGACGGAGCAGCAATAGCCTTCAAAAGAAACATCAAATACAAACTCATAGACAACTTCCAAACCAACTTCTTAGCAGTCGAAATCAACACAACTAAAGGCCCAATAACAACTGAAACAACGTATTTACCTTGCCGACGACAAACATTCCCGACTGGTGACTTACTGAAACTAATGAGACGTAACACACCAGCATATGTTATAGGAGACTTAAACGCGAGACACGCCATACTCGGACACAGAACCAGAAAACCAAGGGGAAAGATAATACACGACTTACTAAAAAACTTCAACAACACACCTGGACCCAGATTTCGAAACCTACATAGCTGCAGGACCAATAGACACCACCATTTGAATACACACATGAAACCTGGATCAACCACCACTAGCGATCACCTACCCATAATTATCACTATCAACATCACCAATACAAATCCCTGTCCATCCCCAGATTCTCTTTCAACATAGTAAACTGGGAGGGTTTTAAGGCAGAACTCAACACAACGAACAAATACATCTACACAATAAAAACACAGCTGACATTGACATAGCCCTGGAAACATGGTACACTAATCTCATCACAGCCATGGAAAACAACACCCCAGAACATCTTACAGCACACTACCCCACGCACAATTAACACACGAACAGAATAAGATAATCCAGACAAGACTGAATAACATACTAGAACATACAAATACACACGGCTGGAACCAAAAAACAATAACTCTTTTCAGACACCAAAAGGAAGAGCTGAAAGAAATATGCAAACCATTACAAATGGAACCAGCGAATCACAAACACAAAGGCCGATTATCACAACCAAAAACTCTTCAGAGTAAAATGAAAAACATAATGGGCACTAACTCCATAGATAACAGCCATCTAATAGACGAAAACGGGGTAAAAGCTACAGAATCTGTAGACAAAGAACTGATTTTCAAAAATTTCTGGAGTAACATATATATAAAATCAAAGAAGAAAACACAAACTACTGTACTGTAGAGTAACAACAGATGGTAACAACACACCTTACACTAAACACAGAGAAATGGCAACCACCAAGAACAATAGGCCTCAACATACTAAACAGTGCGCACACATTAACCACGCCAATCACCACAAAAGACAAACATAATAACCAGTTTTAAAAATAAAGCACCTGGACTAAGTCAGATAAACAAAACCGTCCTTCAAAACATACCCACAATACTGATAAAACGACTTACACAGATCTTTAACGCCTCACTAGCAACAGGACACTTCCCCACGAGATTCAAAACAGCCAAATCAGACTCATACCCAAACCTGGGAAAAACCCAAAAAGGCCGGAAAATTGCAGACCTAGGTATATCCCTATTAGAAACACTAGGCAAAATACTAGAAAAAAGTCAACAACAGACTCAAACTATCTTGAACAAGAAAACAAATATAACCCCAGACAACATAGATTCCGAAGGAACCGAGGCACAAACACGGCTATTGCATTAATTTACGAAACAATAGCTAACGCCCTCAGCAATAAAAACCAATGCAATGTCGTTCTCAGAGACGTATCAGAAGCGTTCGATAAAGTGTAGCACGAAGGCCAAAAAACATGACAACCCTTCTCTGCAACTTCTTAGATAACAGACAAGCCAAACTCATTATAGACAACTACACAGGACATACCTTCAACATACACAGTGGAGTCCCACAGGGCAGCAACATTTCACCCACACTGTACACAATATACACAGCAGACATAACAGACCCAAGACAGTCGGACTACATAGCATACGCTGACGATATCACGCAAATAATACAATATCCAGGGAGATCAAAACAAATGATGGCTATAAGAACAGGAAGAGAAATTGAAGCAATTAACAACTATGAGAGAAAATGGAAAATCAAAACCAACATCCAAAAACTAAAGATCATATACATTGCAAAAATAAATCTATACCCAATCATAATCAACAGCTACCATATGCACAAAGTGGAAAAACACTGGGACTCAAAATCACCAGAAACGGTATACATCAACACATTAGAGAAAGATTGACGAAAGCCAAATTACAACTAAACACCAAAACACAGCTACATCTATACAAATCACTCGTCAGATCACACCTTGAATACCCACCAATTCCACTTCACACAATAACTAAAACAAACAAACTCAAGCTACAAGCAGTCCAAAATACAGCACTAAGAAGAGCAGCAAAACATAGGCCGCCATACAGTCAAAAAATACGAGACATACACATCGAACATAACATAGACACAATTAACATAACACACAAACAAGCAAAAGCGGTATGGGACAAACTACACCGAACACATGACCCTATTTTACAGGAACTAGTACAGGCAAACAACAATATATCACACAGCTGGTGGCCAAGAACCATCAACATTAACACAACCAGCCCGGAACCATTATACGCGAGAGAGTAACACCACTCATATAACCGAAAAGATGGGGACTATCCTGCCAGTTCACACAAGGACCTGAAGGGACCCTCCAAAAAAACAGCCAACAAGTAAGAGCAACACCATATGCATAACTTTGACTTAGGGGTACTTGTAAGCCCGGACCTACGGCCTAAAAACAGTGCGTTAATGTTCGAAATAAGGCAAACAGAGCATTAGGTTTTAAATCTAGAAGTGTAAATAACAAGAGTGCAGAGGTCTTATTGCAACTCTATCTTGTGCTAGTCAGGCCGCACCTCGATTATGCTCTTCAGTTCTGGTGCTCTTATTATAGAATGGATATCAATTCACTGTAGTCGGTGCAGCGAAGAATGACGAAAATGATTCCGGGACTTAGAAACCTTCCATATCAAGATAGGTTAAAGAAACTAAACTTGCATTCCCTGGAAAGACGAAGAGTGCGGGGAGATATGATAGAAGTATTTAAGTGGATGAAAGGAATCAATAAAGGGGATATAGATGAATTTCTTATAATATCCGAGCAGGATAGGACTCGGAGCAACGGATTTAGGTTTAGGAGGAAGGGAGATAGGAAGGAACTGGTTCACAAATAGGGTGGTGGACGAGTGGAACAAGCTTAGCAACTTTGTAGTAAGTGCTGGAACGCTGGAAAGTTTTAAAAGGAGGCTAAATAGATTCATGGATGATAGAGAGTGGTAGTAACTCTCGACAGGAACTGCCATGCACAGGCCAACCGGCCTATTGCAGACTCCTCCTTTTCTTGCGTTCTTAAAGACGGGGATTATCCTGCCAGTTACACAAGAACCTGAAGGGACCCTCCAACAAACCCAAAAACATCACCTTCCTTAGGATTAGGATGGCACTTTAAACCAGCTTAGCTCAGCTTATTTAACCTTCCTTGCCCCTGGAGGACTGAGGGACGTCTTTTACTGGTTAAACCATAAACCAGCCTCCGCAAGATGGAAAGCCCACCTGCTTTCATTCTCCTTCTGTACTTCCCACTTCTTAATTATACCTTGCCCTAGATATCCTTGTTCACCTCAGAGCCACGGCTCTCTTATCTCGGTGTTCTGACTGACTGACTGACTGAGTTTCCCTTCTTACCTCCATCCTAAGTGCGAGATCTCCTACGTGTACGTATGTATGTAAGCACATCAAAGAGAAAAAAGACAAATATAGAGACATTTGACAACTGGCCACATACACTACGCTACCTCATGTACTATCGTGGACAAAAGTTCGCTCCCTGTAGTGAAACTGAGACACAGGAATGAGTCTCCGAACTGACTTACCCTGATAGTTATCTGGTGCGGGTGTGCTGTGCGGGTCGATACTGCTTCAGTTTGGGAAGGAGCGAACTTTTGTCCACGATAGTACATAAAGAAACTTTTTTTTTTTTTTTTTTGCACCAAAATTTCTGTTAATGCTACATACATGATACTAAACAAGAAGTTTGAAACGATGATGCACAGAACCTGACCTAACCCAAGGAAATGATTCCGGGACTTAGAAACCTTCCATATCAGGATAGGTTAAAGAAACTTAACTTGCATTCCCTAGAAAGACAAAGAGTACGGGGAGATATGATAGAGGTGTTTAAGTGGGTGAAAGGAATCAATAAAGGGGATATAGATAAAGTTCTTATAATATCCGAGCAGGATAGGACTCGGAGCAACGGATTCAAGTGGATAAGTTTAGGTTTAGGAGGGAGATAGGAAGAAACTGGTTCACAAATAGGGTGGTGGACGAGTGGAACAAGCTTAGCAACTTTGTAGTAAGTGCGGGAACTCTGGAAAGTTTCAAAAGGAGGCTAGATAGATTCATGGATGATAGAGAGTGGTAGTAACTCTCGACAGAAGCTGCCATGCACGGGCCAACCGGCCTATTGCAGACTCCTTATTTTCTTATGTTCTTATGTAAACCAAATATACCTATCCTTGCCTAATTTTCTAACCGAGCCCCCCCCCCCCCCCGACCTCCTTGCGTAAAGCAGGGTTAAAATTGGTTTTACTGACGCAGGGGCTGATCCGGGGGGAGGGAGGGGGGGGGGGGGGGGGAGGACCCCACTTTTCATCAGAAAATTCCAATACTTCTTTATTGCAGTCTTCTACTCAGGCATTTTTTGTATACTAAAAAGTAACGATAAATATTTAAAAATTGCCAACACCTACTTATATATCGAGTCTTATAAGGGGAGAAAAGGAAAAAAACTAAAATAATTTATTCTACAACGTTTCTATCGCAAATCGATATTTTTCGAGTATTTTAACAGATAAAATTACCAACAATATTACTTGTTCAAAGTGGGCAGGGCTTTGAAGTACAGGAAAAATGTGGGGTAAAATACTAAAAAAAAAAAAACGCTAAACAAACTTTTGAAAACCTGAACTAAAGTTTCCTAAACTTTAAAAATCTTAAAATTATAAGAAGTTTTACCCTTTATCAAGTTTTCGGGGTTCAATACTGTAGGTGATGGTGTTGTTTTCGTATGTTGGTGTTGTTTTTGGTGCTCAGATGGAGGGTTCCAAGGGGGCTCCGCCCCCTTTGGTTAAGTGTAATATATATTCTGAACAATGGCGGTTAGGTTGGCATAGAATCTGATTTTACGATAAAATCTAGGTGTTTCCAATGGATTTTGGTGTCTTGAAATTTAAAATAATCTTTTGCCAAAACTTGGCTCGGATTCTATCTTTTTTTTTTTTTTTTTAGCTTGTTAAAAACGGAAAATCTGAGTGGTTCGGATTTTCAAATTTTGCCTTTTCTTTACTTGTTAAAAACTGAAAATCCGACTCAACTTTGGTCATTCATATAGCATATCATTCGTTTTTGCTCTCCCCCCACCTAAAAACCTCGATTTCCCAGGGTCCTCTAAGATTGTCAAACTCAAAATCAAGCCATTTGCGAAAGAAATGAAGGTCAGAATTGTTCAAAACATCAAAAACCATTGGAAAAACGTAAGTTTCATGACCAAAACCATTATCAGCAAAGTAAATTCCCCACTTTGAACAATTAATATTGTGGGTAATTTTATCGGTTAAAATTCTCGAAAAATATAAATTTCCGACGGAAACGTTATAGAATAAATTATTTTTAGTTTTTTTGGTCTCTTTCTCTACATAAACTCAATATATAAGTAGATGTTGGCAGCTTCTAAATATTGACCAAAGTAATTACTATTGATTTCAGAATATCTTCTAATATCAGGTGGACATGGCTTCAAAATAGCCTCAAGATGCCCATAATATTGGTCAGATTTCAAACCCCCCCAGCTGGGTGGGCTGATGTTCGCCATGTTCCCCTCCCCTCCCCCCCACCCCCTTTTTTTTTTTTTATTCCTGGATCCGCCCCTGTGACTTCGCATTTTCGATAGAAGTAGCCTTTTTTATTCACTTCTACTTACTGGAATTGATACTGTTTTCGCTTAGATAGTCATTATTTTGGAGGAAATGTCGAAAGCTGAATTATTTACCGTAAATACTCCTCCGAAAAATCTGCCAAGTCGCCGCGTGTCATCTGTTTTTTACAACCGACGCGCTCAGTACTCTCACGTCCACTAAGTGTAAACATACACCATGTCCATGACGCTTTAACAAACTTATTTCCATGTAAAAAACAGGAACATCACTAAAACCAATTATTACCAAAAGCAGAAAGTACTTACCTTAATAACCCTGTACCACTACTGAAAGCACTTCTTGAAGCAGCAGTGTAATTTTCGTCTTCTGTGGGCGTAAGAGTAGGAGCATTTATTTGTTACGTTGAAACAAATAATTCTTGTTCACTTAAGTTCTCCTCCATTTTGAACACATACACGTCCTCCCAACTAGTTTATGTTCACAGATGAACTCTTGGAGACGGTCTTGATCCTCCACAACACTACGCCTTAACAGCACAGTTAAAAAACAAGATGGCATTGACAGTTCCACCTTGAGGAAGTTAATTGCAGGTAAAACAATAAGTAAAGGAACATACAGTTCACTTAAAATCAAATGATACTCGAAAGAAATGAGAAATGTATCACAGCCCTTAATATGAGATCCGATTCAAACTATATGAATCTTATCCTTTATATATATATATATATATAAGAGATTAAAAATCATATGCACGAAAAATAAACGAAATGGGATTTGCGCAAGCCTTAAACATTGAAGCCCAAGAAAGTGAAACCTATTCAAATAAAAAACAACCTAGCCAATATTTATGGTAATCAAACCCCCGTTGAGAGCCTCCATCTTTTTTTTTTATGTTTACAAATACTGTATCATAATTCAAAATTTAAGAGCAGATATAATCAATGGGCGCCACAGGAGAACTGGCGCGTAATATTTACGGTAAAAAGTTATTTCTTCGTCTACAAATTACATACATTGAGACAAAATTAGTGCATTTTGATCAGTTTTCGCTCTCTTTTTACCCCGTAATTTCTTCTTTTTTTTTCATGGTATAATGCGGCAAAACTCACAAGAAGAGAATTACATACATAAGTAGGAAGTATAGAGAGTAGGAATGTAAAGATAGGAAACTTGGTAGCGTGGCCTGGATGTTATTTACTCAGCGTCCATACGCTTATCTCATCTCGTATGTCAATACACATACATCACTTCTTAAAGGGACAACTTGTTAAACACCTCTTTGATACAACTATTTATTACTTCACTCAAGGACATGAACACATTAATATCACTATTATCGGGGCACTAACACATCATGCTTTACGTTACTTGACACTGACTCTCGGACACACCTGAATGAATACACTTCCCACAGTAGGTAACTCACCCTAGGACGTTCTGACAAAGACTCACGTGTACCCTGACGTAGGCCCAGTGAGTGCTGGCTGGGCTGCCTCCTATGGGAGAATCTGCTTACCTCCCGCCAAGATCAAAGCTTCTATGCCAGGAGAAAAAGGGAACATAGCAAGTGAACATAGAATTGGAAAAAAAATCCTTCATATCTAGATTTGTATCCGAGACAACTTGCAAATCAAAACAACAGGTGTTACATCTTATCAGCCCATGTCAAAATAATAATTCATCTCAGTCAGTAATATGGCTACAACATCGTGTTCCATGAACTCATAGAAACAAGTGAGACTAAAAAAAAGACATTCTTTGGAGTAAACATCAACAAAAATCAACAGAAAATACTTCAAAATACACAAAAATGTTCCTACTTCACATATTAGGGTATTGATATCTTTTTATTATACATCAACAACATCAGTACATTAGTTGGGTCCGGCATAGTTCACGTCTTCCATCCAGCTGGTATCTGAAAAATAGGGGATGGCGGCAGCTCAGCAGCTGTAGTCGGTTGGTCATTCATCATTGACTTTCTTGTGGTGTCAGGACAGCACATCTTCTGTCTTCTTTCTTCACGTAGCACGTCTTTTGCCTTTTTTCTTCACACAGCACATCTTCTGTCTTCTTCACATACCGCACCTTGTAGGTCGTTTCTCCACACCTTCTGACTTCTTCTCACTTCCTCCTGGTTTCTATACTATTCCAGACGAGTTTTCTGTCCCATCTGCGTTTCTTTATACATCTCCATTTTCATATTCCAGATGAATTTTTCTGCTCATCTGTATTTCTTTATACATCTCCATTTTCATATTCCAGACGATTTTTCTGCTCATCTGCGTTTCTTTATACATCTTCATTTTCATATTCCAGATGAATTTTTCTGCTCCATCTGTATTTCTTCTCTGCAACATCATTATTTTCAACATATTCCAGACGATTTTCTGTTCATCTGCCGTCGGCCCCCTCCGGCCGGGATGAAGGCCGGTCCACTGTGTGGGCTGTCGTCTCCTTAGATGACTTGTAAGGCAGGTTCCGCGGACCAGGGCTCGCCCTCCGTACGTGAGTGTCGGCGAGACCAAAGACCGTCCTGTCTTACACCTTCCACAGTGGTGAATCCCTCCCTGGCTGGGCTCACCAGGGTTCGTTGTGTGGCGATTCATTCCACACTCCTTAACTGCCTAGTAGAAAAATATAACATCTTCTTAATCCTAGACCAAGGGAGGACTTGAAAGAAGTGGCCTGGTGTGTGGTGGGTTTCGTGCTGCATTCATCAAGCTGCTTTCACCATGCTGGTTCTTCTCTGCTCGTATGTACTGTGGTTGACGTCCGGCTGGCCATGGGTGGTACTGTGTGTGACATTTGACAGAGAAACAATCCTAAAGGGGTGATGGATTAGTTGGAAGTGTATTCGCAAAAAAAAATGTTCACCTCATACGTTACGTCAATGTTTGGCAACTATCATTTCCGTCACGACAATGTTCTCATCAGGCTGGGTCGGGTAGTGAAGCTCTGTGCACTACACTGAATATCATTTATCACTGCGCGTCAAAGAGTACATCACAAATCATAATAGCATAAAGATACACTGAGTGAAGCTCTGCATTCATCGCAATATCGCGGTCACACGCAACGAGGCGGAGCGGGTCAAAAGGAGGTAAGGTCACACGAGGTGGGGTGAGGTGGGGCTGAGGCGAGGCGCGGCGGGGCTGAGGTGAGGCGTGGCGGGTGAAGTGGGGAGGAGCCGAGGCGTGGTTGATCGGGCCAGGCCGGGGCTGCAGGGACGGGGCAGGGCTGGGCAGGGCAGGGACGGAAGGGTAAGGTTGAGGTAAGGATTAGGACAGGGGGAAGGATGTAGGTTAAAGACATGTTAAGTTATAACAGTTAGTACAGACACCGCTTTCATCACTGAAACACACTGGCTACATTTAACACTGACCAACAATCAAACTGCACTTGGGCTACTGAGAATGTCACAGATCGCGGGGGACACTGAGAAATTACGTTAAGCACTGAACATATTTCTATTAAAAATTCTTTCATACCACGACGAGAGACATTCACTTGAGCTGTAACAGAGACACACTAGGACACTTTTCACCCTACTACGCAGGAACTTCTTTTCACGCACTTTTGAACTAACGAGCCAGGTGTTATGGCTACCGGGGGAGGGCATGGGTTAACTTCATAGTTCGCTGCCACCAATATAATGCTACAAAGAGGAAGATGTAACCGCTGCCACCAATATAATGCTACAAAACTCACAAGAAGAGAATTACATACATAAGTAGGAAGTATAGAGAGTAGGAATGTAAAGATAGGAAACTTGGTAGCGTGGCCTGGATGTTATTTACTCAGCGTCCATACGCTTATCTCATCTCGTATGTCAATACACATACATCACTTCTTAAAGGGACAACTTGTTAAACACCTCTTTGATACAACTATTTATTACTTCACTCAAGGACATGAACACATTAATATCACTATTATCGGGGCACTAACACATCATGCTTTACGTTACTTGACACTGACTCTCGGACACACCTGAATGAATACACTTCCCACAGTAGGTAACTCACCCTAGGACGTTCTGACAAAGACTCACGTGTACCCTGACGTAGGCCCAGTGAGTGCTGGCTGGGCTGCCTCCTATGGGAGAATCTGCTTAGCTGGCGATGCCGTGGTCTGGTCGGGAGGTCTCCCTCCCGACCTGGGGAGGGGACGTGTGTGACTCTGCTTAGTGAACCGAGTGACGACCCGAACGGGAGAGATATGACAGCAACCAGGATGATAATGGTACTACAATCGTAATGGTAATGCCCGTGGACGGGACTGCAGGGCCTTTATATGGGGTCGGCACAGCCGGCTTCTGACCTCTAACCAATTAGCACTAAACTGGTTTGATCTGGATAGCTGCTGCAGGTGTGGTCCCGGCCAGGCGTCTTGGCTAGGTGCGGCTGTAGGTCACCTGACCCACGTCATTAGCGGGCGAGGTCAAGTCACATGGGTCGACCTGAGGTGTGTCAACCCGGAATGTGGTGGTACCACGATGTCTGTAATGTACTTGCTGCTATATACGGCATAATTCTGGGCTGTAAGGTTTGGTCTGACAATCAATCATTACAATGGCCTGGTTTTAAATTAGACAAATTTAGATTTAGGCGCTAGATAGGTAAACATTGGTGGATGAGTGGAACAAGTTAGCAAACATCATCATTAACTCGAGTGCAGTGGATAGCTTCAAATATAGGTTGGGCGGATATATGAGCGATAGGGGTTGGGTGTAAACGGGACTACCCCGTATGGGCCAATAGGTCCGCTTGCAGTTTCCTTCATTCTTATGTTCTTATAGGTGATTTATTATCAAAGGTAAAGAATATCGACAGAATATATATATACAAGTATATAATTAAAGGGAAAATTTTTCGTATCATATTTATAACTTACTATCTTCCTATCTACACTCTGGATTTGGTATCCTGTGTACCGGTCTTGCCTGCCGTGCCCACCGTTTTCTGTATGGATGTCAGTCACACTAGAATAGCCCGTTATAGTGTGGGGTTTCGTAATGTAGTTTCACACTCAGGATGGGTTGGAGAAAGGAAACTCACAATGCGTTTTCTTATATATAAATATATTAAATGTACAGTGCAGTTTGGTGCTGGGAAGTTGCTGCGTCGTTAGGAGCTTGCTGAGAGGAGGTGTTGGATGAGGAGCTCGTGGTTTTTGCCGGTTCAGGAACGTGGAGCAGAATGAGAGCTGGTCAGCGAGGAGCTTGCTCAGAGGAGGTGTTGCGTGTTCAACAGCGTAGGGTAGAATGAATCTCAATGGCGAGACTGAGTGCTCATATGCTCGGCTACCGGAAGTAAACCCGGATATGAGCGTCGCCGGGGTGAGTACAGACTAAGGAGAAATACTTGACAAGGCTAATATATACAGTATACGGTATGTATAATGAGACTGGACTCTATAATGTTCCTACTGACAATTGAATTACAGTGCATAAGTTTTTAAAAGCTACATTAACGTTCCAGGTTTTCAGTTGTAAAGGACACACATTAAACGTGCATGTGGTGTGTTACACAATGCAGAAGCACAGAGGCCTTGGGGACACACCGGGACCCCAACATGCAGCAGGTGATGGAGGTCAGCAAGAATCACTGACAAAGGAGCCCCAAGAGAGGACGAATTACTCTACACCTAAAGCAAGTGCTACCTTACCTTTTTGTCCTCCACCGGCTCATGATGCAGGAACTCACCAGCCAACTAAGTCCAAAAGGGGCTTTACCCACCCTTGCCCCCATCACCAGATGCAACCTAGGGACGAGATGTCTTTGCTGTGCCCTCTGGATCCCCTAACCATCAATCCACCACAAACACTCTCGACTGTGGTCCAACTTTTTCATTTATAATAAATTAATGATATGACTTACATTAATAAAGAGTCGTTGACCGACATATTATAACTATATGAGAATATAAGAGTGGGTGAATGTAAGATGATGCGACCCAACTCAGCCAGGTTATCTAGCATGCCCATCTGAGCCTCAGGTCTTGGGTGAGCTAAATGCACTTTGAAAAATCATGGGAGTTTGTCAATTGTAGAACAGTAATTTAGATTACAGGTTGGGCCTGTTCCTCATCCATCCACCGAGGAATACCAAAGGTTCCAGAAACTATGAAAGCAATATTATGGCTGGTCCTGAGACAGTAACTGCTAACTATGTTCAATGTACAATTGCCCACAGGTAGAAAATGTTCAAAGGGGGGCCACCAGACTGGTGCCTGCACTTCGGCACCTCAACTGCCCTGAGAGATTAAAGCGCCTGAACTTGCCTAGCTTATACTACAGACGGGCAAGGGGCGACCTAAGTGAGGTGTATAAGCATCTCAAGGGGCACTACTCAGTCGAGTGTCCTTACTTGGAGCTGGAGGACGCTCGCCCCACAAGGGGTCACAGCTCCAGATTGAAGAAGCCACAGGTCCAGAAAACTGTGAGGGCAAACTTTTTCGGAGTGAGAGTTGTGAGCTCTTGGAACAATCTGCCAGAGTGTGTTGTGACGGCACCGTGAGTGAGCTCTTTCAAGACCAGACTTGACAAGCACTGGAGCAGGTTCAGATACATTCAGGAGCCACGGCATGCCCAGTACTTGCCAACAGTGCGTAACAGAGACGTGACTGAACACCCAAGCGGCTAAAGAGCCGATCAGTGGTGAAGAGGATAAAAGTTAATAATTTAGTTGCTTGTTTCACTTTCTTCTCGCAATGGCCCGAGAACTTCAGTCCATTGTCAACATAAGCACCCAGGTCCTTTTCGCATTCAGTCTCTATTGATGCAGTTTCTTCGTCCCGTTGGGAGATGTGGTAAATCTCCCTACCTTTGGTACGTCCGAGGTGCATCCTCTTACACTTCGTGACATTGAATCTTAGCAGCCATTTCTTCGACCATTCTTGAAGCTCACAGAGATCTTTCTGCAGCTCTTCACAGTCTGTTTGGTTCTTAATTTCCTTAAATAACTTGGCATCATCTGCAAACATTTGCATGGAGGAATATACGACTTCTGGCATGTCATTTATAAAATAAATAAACAAACAACAACAGACCCAATACACTGCCCTGTGGGTACACATGGCGATTTTGGACCATTAATCACCACACACTGCTTGTCATAGTACAGAAAGTCTCCGATCCACGCTAGGACACTTCCCCGAATTCAGTATCCTTCCAGTTTAATTCTCATGGAGTACGTTGTCTAAAACCTTGGCAAAATCTGGGTATATACTGTCGATATTGCCACCCTGTCACAAAAGTTAGGTTCAAACATCCAGTACCTTGAGTAATTGTGTTAAACAGGAGTGTCCCGGCATAAAACTGTGTTGGCAATCCTTTACAAGATTGTTTCGTAGCACATGTTCCATCATGGCATCTCTTATAATGCTCTCAAGTACTTTACACACTATAATACACAGGCTCACTGGTCTATAATAATTCTTTGTGGAATGACGATCGCCCTTCTTCAAGATAGGACTCACATAAGCCATTTTCCAAACACTAGGGACCGTTTGCTCATCCAGGCATTTACAGAACAGAATCTTCAGGAGCTCAGCAAACTCGTTGCACAACTCGCTTAGCACTCTGAGATGCACCATGTCTGGGCGGAGACTCTTAGGAACCTTTAGATTTGACAACTTATTTCTTATAGCCTCTTCTGAGAACACAATGTGGGTCAGGGCTGTGTCAACACGTCCTTCCTCAAACGCAGGAAGATTGTTCGCATCCTCTCCTCTCTTGTGAACACCAAGGAAAATAAGCTGTTCAATGCCTCAGCTTTATCCTGGTCAGAATCTACATCACTACCATCTTCAAGCCTCAGGTCCGACACTCCTACTCGCATTTTTAATTTCGACTTTGCATAGCGATAAAACACCTTTAGGTTTGACTTGACCTCTCTCACAATCCACCTCTGGAACTTTTATTTTTAGCCCTTCAACACTCTGACTGTTTGGTTCCTGGATCTGGCATACTGTCCTGTCCTGCAAGTCATTTGTCCTAACCCACGTCTCGAATTTCTGAGTTTTCTTCTTAACTTTGTCAACCGCTATATGGTTCATGTGCAGCGGTCTCCTTGTATTCATGGAGGCACTGGGTTTGGTCTTGGGTATATATTTATCGATCAAGTGGTTCGCTTTACTGGTTATGTTATTCAGCATAGTGTCTGCATTCTTATTCCTGAATGAGTCAGGCCTGTTTAAGCTGTGGTAAGATGCCAAAGTTATCTCACTTGCTAACACTTGTTTGAAATAAGTGTTGTTCCGTCGCTGGTACCTTTGATGCAGCTGGGTGAGATATCAGGTAATCCCAAGGCATGTCACCTTTGATACAGTCGTAGATTGGTTGACAGTTGAAATCGTCACTATGGTAACTACAAGTACAAAACTGAACGTTTTTGTATAATATGGACACGAAGTAGTACCTTAAGCTGTGTATTCTTATATTACTCTATTAATTATGTATAGTGAAGTATTACAGAACATGTATTAATCCTATGTAATATTTCCATTTATTATGCACCATGTTATGTATGTGAATTATCATATTTACATATTATGTATTCAGCTTGTGAATGATGGCATCTGTACATGCCAGCGCGGAGTGATACAGAGAGTAGAGATCGCTAGTCCTTATGGTGTGGAAGCCTACTGTCTATTGTTCCTCTGTATATCTCATGTACGAGAATAAGAACCTATTTTCAAGATAACAAGTGTTTGTGTATACCCTCAGTAGTGTAGAACATTTTGGGGGTATCAAAGACAAACATAGAGTTTTGTACTTGTAGTTATCTTAGCTTGTAAATTACACAAGACACACATGTAGTTTTCTCTTCACTCGTTGTTCCTTGGTTTAATATAAACACACGTGGCAATTTTCTAGTTATATTGGGTAGTAATGTCTGTACAATTATTTGGTATTGCCAGACTAATGAGCATCAGCTATTAGCTTGTAATTAGCTGAGAGATATAGAGAGAGATACAGCCCAGAGAGCTGGTCTCAGAACAGGTCTTTAGGGTATGGTGACGGGTTGTGAACTGGTGGTGAACTGGTGGTTGGAGAGGAAACAGCTGACACACTGAGGGTTGGGTGTGAAGTTTATGGCCTGTCAAGTTAAAATGGTGTGAAATAACAAATGCTTATTCTAGCTTATATGCTTATTACTCTGAGTGATAGAATGTATATAATGAATATACTGTATGTTATTAGCCCATATTTATATAATACTACTGTCTCCATATATGACAGAGGCTAATGCAGGCCAGTGGATACCCCTCATCTCTTCCCTTATCCCGTGGTAATTACCTTTGAAATATTTGAGCCTTTGCTTGGTTTTGTCATGAACCAAGAAACAGTTAAATCTGAAGGACAACGTTACAAGGTGACTGAATGAGGGCTAGATGTTCCAGTTTGGTCACCATACCCTCCTCGTTAGTTATGATGAGGTCCAGTGGTTTGGTTGCTCGCTCCCCTCTGTAATGAGTCGGATCTTTAACATGTTGAAACAGAAAATTGTCTCTCAGCGTTTCTACAAAAATAGTAGCGGGGTTATATAGGTCATTTGAGATGGTTTCATTTCTCCAGTCGAGGTTGCCAAGTTAAAGTCCCCCATGACAAGGAGGTGGCTGGGGTCGAGCGCCGTTGCGATGTCTATTAAGGCTTTTAGATTCCATTGGTTTAATAAGCTACAGTTTGACGATCTGGGGATACACCCGACAATAAGTAAGTCTCCCCTCTTCAATTTAATTTTACATCACTTTGATTCTTCAAAAACATCCTCTCCCTGTACCCTCACCTGGCTGACTCTAGGGTCTTCCCTAGCTTAGATAACTACACCTATCTTGCAACTTGCTTAAGAGAGGTTCGTAAATAAGTCATATCCATCTATATTGAACTCACAATCCTCCGAGTCAATTCTCCTGTTCTTGTACAACAGTTCTACAACACCTACTATATCGGAGTGATGTACTTTCAGTAGTGTTTCAGACTCCGCTCTCTCATCAAGGAACGTGTTAATATTAGTTTACATGTCTTTCAAGCCGGAATTTGTTCTTGGTAACGTCTCTGATCTTGGAAGGGCCTCCTACCTCCCTTTATTCTCAGCAGCTGCAGCGTTTACTCAATACATTGCATTGTGCGAGGTGTGGTCAGAGATGACATTGTTTACATGGTGCTCATCTCGTGTGTGGGAGGTAGGGTGGGTGGGGGATGTCCCACTGTACCTTGGTTCTGTACTGGCGCTCTTGCTTCCAATACTTTCCCCTTGTATATAACCCATGCACGTCCATCCCTATTCCTCATCGAATTCTCCCTCTTTTGCTTCAAACACCATAGGAGTTTTTTTGTGCTGTTCCATCTGCATTACCGTGCGATTGGGGTGTATGAATATATTCTGAAATGCAACGATCCTTGCTAAGTTTTTTGCCTGCTGAATAACTTCCCATTTCTTATCCTCACTCACTAGTGTGATCCTGAGGGGGCGGGGCTTGTTCGCCTGCTTTTGTCCTAGCCTCCTCACATCCTGAAGGGGGGCTGACATTTTCAGAGCCTCTGCATAAATATTCTCAAACTTCATCTTATCATGTGTTTTCCTCCTGTTGGCTTCCTCTGACTGGCTCTCGGGGACTCCAAACACTATTATGTTGTTCCTGTGCTCGAAACGTTCCTGTTGTTCCTCCTTTCCCCTAACAGTAGGTCTGCTAATTGCCATCTCTTCGACACACATCTTCAGACTCCCTAGCTGCTGTAGAACCTGTTTGAATCCTGCATTACTCTCTGCTACTTCTCGTGGCCCTGTTAAGGCCTGAGCATAACTCTTCTTCACTACCACCTCCGTTTTATCAGCTACTTCCTCAGTCTTAGCAAGGATCTTTTTCCCAACTTGCCCTAGTTTGATAACCAACAAGGATCCAGCTTCATCTATTTTCGTCTCTAACTATCTAATTCCTTTATGATCTGCAATAGCCTTGTTTACTTTGGTTATGCAGTCAGGGCAGTCCCAGCAACAGCCTTCTTTCTTTACTGCACTCTGCAACGCCCTTAACGCTGATACGGTTAAACCCACGTATTCTGTTCTATACATCATCCCCATGCAGTAATTGCATGTCAGCAAGCTACTTGGTGACCCAGGGGTTTTAACCACTAATTCCCCACGTCTATACGTGTCCTGTCACAAACTGTCTTCTACCTTTTATGTACTTACACCCGTGAGACATGCAGTGATTGACAGCTGTCACCATTGGCAATCCCGGGGGGGGGGGGGGGTAGCTAGTGTGAGGGATGTTGTAGTGGATACTCACCCCTAACAACTGCTGGTTGATCACTTGCCGCCCGCTTACCAGCCAATCAGCAGCGAGTTTCACAGACCGGGCCTCACTCTCGAACTGAGCGGTGATTGGTCTGTTACCGCCTTCACCTTGGCCAATCAGCAGCGGCGCTCACTTCACACTTTTCAAACCTGATCCTGAAGAATAGCATAAATACTCCCCGAGCGTTTTCGTCCTGCGGTCCCCCCTGTAACTGTTCACCTCCCTCCCAGGAGATTGTGAACACGAAAGGGGGTTGGAGCAAAACCCATCCCAGCCGAGTCTTTCCAGGAAAACCGTGATCGTGCGGTCCCACCTGGAAAGAGGGTAGCAATCCTTATCCTCCCCAATAGGCACACTTAGCTCACGTCTGTAAGTGAGCAGTCACATACACTAGGAGGTAGGCTTCCCCAACGGGGCTCCGGGAGAGAAGCTCAGGAACCACTCTACGACCACCAGCCAGTGGGGAGTGCTGAAATTCCTCTGCTACTGACTCAACCGGAATAGGTAGGATTTAAAAAAAAAAAAAAACAGGTTATGGAGCGCGTACGCCCTCCTAACCGCGACCTCCGCCTGAACCGCCAACCTGACGACCCGAACTACGACAGGCTCCGCACAGAGAAAGCTGACCAGTTAGGCGTCTTCAACGAAGCCCTGAAAAGCAGGAACACTGCCACCACCTTCAACAACTCCACCACCACTGCTACCGCCACTGAGGACGACAACTGGACGAAGGTAGAAAATAAAAAACGCCGACGTGCTTCTTCGGGAAACGAATGCCGTCAAGCAGCCCCAAAGGCACCCATCACCACCTCCAGCTCACCTCCAACGACACTGCCAAAATTCCGGATCACGAAAACGGACACAAAAACGACATATGCCGCCATCACAGAGATGGAAAAACTAAATCCACTGGCCAAGTTCTCAGTGCGGCCCAACCTAAAGGGGGAGATGATTATTCACCCCAAAGACAAGGACTCCGCCACCACCCTCGACACTTACCTGCAAAACACCACCACCGTTGCATCAACCAAGCTAGACCCCGCCCAGAAACTGATGAAGTCGGTAGTCCTCCGGTACCCAAAGGAAACTACCCCTCGAACCCCTGGAGAACCACCCGAAGATCTTAAAAGCCGAGAGATGCTCTCCCCCATCCGACAAGACGGCCACCACAAAACAAGTGCTCATAACGCACTACGGTTCACCCCCCAGCACCATAGACCTCAAAACCTGGGGGATCTACGAAGTGAGGCCCTTCGTCCCAGAGCCCCTGCGGTGCTTCAGATGCCAGAAATACGGGCACCATCAGACAAGGTGCACGTACAAGGAAATCTGCGCAGTCTGCGCACAGAAGCACGGCACACACTCTTGCCTCACCAAGCTGAAAAATGGAGAAAAAATTGCCCCCAAGTGTGCCAACTGCGGGGGCAAACACCAAGCCTGGAACCCTGGATGCTCCGAGAGGACAAGGAGGGTCCAGGCAAACCTCCAATCCCAATCCGGTCTGGCTGCTCCAGGAGCTCCAGCCGGAACCACCAAACGGGCCGCCTATAGGCAAAGGCCCGTGTCGGACTACGGTCCGACAATCTCAACAACAACAACAACGAGTGGACATCAGACGCCGACTGGACACCGGAGGAGACGGATCAACCAACGGGAACAGCAACTGACCCTTAAGGGTTGACCGTTATAAATTCCACCGTCAAAACGCCACATCTTCCCGGATCTCTGTGCATATGCACTGATTCTCGCTGTTAAACAGCAACTATAGAAATGTAAAAGTGACACAGCTCATTTTTCATAAATATTTTTGACACCTCACGAACGTACAGGACTGACGACGTTAGCCTTCCCTCCCCACAGACAGTGTGAGTGACCCACACAACTGCGGAGGAAGCGCTAACTGTTGTCCTTCCTGACGTGGTAGGAGGGCTTTCCCTCTTCACGCTATTTTTCCATTACTTACCCTGGCCGAGGCACCTGCTGATTTTTAATACTTCAGTATTCGTGCTAAAGTCCCCCCCCCCCCCCCCCCAGTGGTGCACACCTCACAGAGTGGGATTGTGTGTATCCAGTGGGGGTCGGGGAAAACCTGGGCCAATCCAGCAGTGACGTCCGTGATAGTGCAGACACACCACTGTGCGGGGGTCGCCCTTAGGAAAGAGTATTTTTTTTTCTGCACTTAGGGCCTTCAATAACCTTAGTGCACCATTTAATATACAGTACATGTGAAAAACAAATTAAAACTGCACCTAAGGGGTGGTTCCCAGCCACCCCAACCATGCCCTCTGGGAGGGGCCACAACAAACCCCCCTCTGCTCGTTCAGGCAGGGACAAGCAGAGGCGGGAGACCAATCAAAATGACCTGAGACTGCCAAGACCACTGACAGACAAAGACAATGAATCGACCACCGACAAAAACATTCAACAAAGACGTACCATTGAAATAACACCAGAGAAGGCCAGAGTAATCCACTTTCGGACTGTTCACACGTCCACCTCGTTTGACAAAATTAATGGGTTCATTATCCAGAAGGCCATTAAAGATCAAATAGGGGACGTGGAGAAAGTTCGAAAGACAAGAAATGGCGAACTCCAAGTTACTATTAAAGATGCAAAGCAAATGAGGGTCGCCTTGAATCTGAAAACCTTTCATTCAACCAAAGTGGAACCGTATATCCCAGCATTTCTCAATACCTGTAAGGCCGTAGTTAACAGCTACGAATTCCAGGGAATGAGTAATGACGAAATCGAGTTCCACATGCAAGATCAAGGAGTCGTCGATGCCTTCGTCTTTAATAGGAGGACCGTAGAGAGAGAAAGAAAACGATCAACAACAGCTGTACTGACTTTTGCTGGACTTGTTAGGCCCACCCATGTATTGGTAGGATATGAGAGAGTCCAAACAAAAACATACATTCCATTTCCCATGCGATGCTTCAACTGCCAAAGGTTTGGACACACTGGTAAGGCCTGCCGTAACACCCAGGTATGCTGTAAATGTGCTCAAAGCGGGCACAGGGAAGATGAATGCACACAAACTGAGGAAAATGCTATCACTGTTCGGGTCATCATGCTGCCTCAGACAGGAAGTGCCCTTCCTACCTGAGGGAGTATGAGATCAGCAAGGTGAGAGCAGAGACTAATTTGGACTACAGGGAGGCTAGGAAGCAGGTGGAGATGTCCTTGCAGACACCAACACCTGGAATGTCCTTCACATCCGCCGTATCCAAAAACACCTCACCCCCCAAAATGTGCACCACTGGAACACAGACTGAGACCAGGTCAATTGCAACACAAACTGACTCCACACTCACCGGCTATCCAACCATAGACGCCAACGACGACAACTCAAAGACAACTATGACTATTACCGAGACTAAAACTAAAAACAAGTTAAACGAGACCACAAAATTTAAGCAGACTGTCGACCTTGTCTACCCCCAGGTAAGGAGAAGGTCGCAATCTGTCGACAACTTGACAAGAGACTCCTCACCACGACCATTGTTTCACATTGTTGAATCACATCGGGGGCTGGGAGCCCCTGCCGAGCAGAGAGCTGTCTTCATAGAGCCAGGGGACTGCTCACGAAATACAAGGGAACATACTCCGGCACACAATCCCCCCCCCCCCCCCGAGACAAGAACAAAGAAAAAGAAAACCCAAAACGCTGACCATATCAACTCTCAGACTTAAAATTCAATATCATCCAGTGGAATTGCAGAGGTGCTAGGAATAAAAATGCTCAATTTCATTTACTAAAGTCATTATTCCGGCCAGACGTTTTTTGCCTACAAGAGATGCTACTTGCGGGTCAGGACGACCCACCTGTATTTGACAACTACACGTCCTACAGAGGAGACAACCTAAGGGGGGTAGCCCTATATATTAGTAGTGAATTCGCTCAACAAAGAGTCAACCTGAGCGTGAACCTGCAGGCTGTGGCGTGCAGAATCAAGTTTCGGTCTGACTATGTGGCCATCTGCTCACTATACTGTCCTCCGGGCGGGCTCATTGCCGCGGGTGAGCTTGAGGAGCTATTTTACCAACTACCAGGAAAAAAAATGATCCTCGGAGACCTCAATGCTCCACCATTTGCGGTGGGGCAGTGTCCGGAATGACGGGAGGGGAGAGCAGGTGGCTGCAACTATACTCAACTCCAATTTGTCTCTTCTGAATGACGGTAGTGTGACTCAAGTGGACGAACGAATTGGCTCAGCGACAGCTATAGATCTCTCTATAGTTGATGCTTCCTTGCTATTAGACTGTAAATTTTCTACATACGACGACTCCCTGGGTAGCGACCATTTTCCGATCTGCATTTCTTATGAGTGTGGCGCCCCAACGGCTACTCCCGAGGTGCGCTACAACCTTAGGAAAGCAGACTGGGGGGCATACTCAAGAGCAATTCGTATAGACACCATTGGAGAAGATATCAACACCAAAATGTCACACATAGAACAAGCCATAATACACGCAGCAGATTTAACAATTCCTAAGACTTCTGCAACTACCCACAGGCCTGGAGTTCCATGGTGGACACCAGACTGCCGACGAGTGGTTTGTGAGCGAAATAGGCGATGCCGTTTATTCAATAGAGTTCCATCTATTGAAAACCTCATTGAATATAAAAAAGCTAGAGCTAAGGCTAGGAAGGTTATCAGGGAGTGCAAGAGAGAGTCTTGGCGGGCATTCATCTCCACTATTAACAAGGATACTCCTTCCTCTGAGGTATGGTCGGCTATAAACCGGGTCAGATCAAACAGAGGAAGGCCTTTTATCCCACAGGTGAGTAGTGGAGGACGGCTTCTCGACGAACCCCAGGCCATTGCCAACGCCCTAGGCCAGAAGTTCGCAGATGCCAGTAGCTCCACCAATCATGATCCACGCTTCGGCGTGTTCCGTGATCGTGCCGAGCTCGTGCATCTTGACTTCCAGAACGGGGACGAACAAGACTACAACCGAGCATTTTCCCCAGAGGAGCTTTCCTTTGCTTTAAAAAAGGGCAAGGGCTCTACTCCTGGACCTGACGGTATACGATACGAGATGATTAAGCACCTTGACCAGGGAAACCTGGACAAATTGCTACAAGTGTTTAATGAGATCTGGATGTCCAGAACGTTGCCAAACTCATGGCACTTTGCCCATGTCGTACCGATCCCAAAGAGGGACAAATGCCCTACTAACACCAACTCATTCCGTCCGATTTCGTTCACAAACTGTCTGTGTAAGGTCATAGAACGTATGATAAAACGTAACTAATGTATTTTTTGGAAAGTAACAACTTATTGAGTGATCGACAGTGTGGTTTCCGCCAAGGTAGAAGCACACTAGATCATTTAATAAGTCTTGAAACTGACATCTCAAAAGCTCTTTGCAGTAAAGAAACACTAATTGCAGTATTCCTAGACATAGAAAAAGCTTTCGACATGACATGGCGGACTGGCCTCATGATGAAGCTCCAGGCCTTGGGTCTGAGAGGTAATTTGCCAATTTTCATTCGAAATTTTTTGCAAGACAGAACTTTTTCCGTCAAATTAAAAGGAAACGTAAAGTCAGACACATTTGTCCTAGAAAACAGAGTTCCACAAGGCAGCGTTTTGGGCCCAATATTATTTCTCATAATGATTAATGATTTCCTATCACCAGCACCCAGCTTAAGTGACCTCAAATTCTCCTTGTTTGCTGACGATTGCGCAATCTGGCGCTCCTCTCGGGTCGAGAGACAATCTGCGCAAAGGGTGCAACCCGGCCTAAAAGCCGCTGAACAGTGGGCAATACAATGGGGATTTAGGTTTTCAGTTGAGAAAACAGTAGGAGTAGTCTTCACTAAGAAACGTAACATTAATAATCCAGTATTAAAATTAGATGATACTCCTATTAAATTTCAGACTTCAGTAAAATTTCTCGGTGTTCATTTTGACCGGAAATTAACGTGGAAAAACCACATTAACGAGCTTGAAAGTAGATGTCTTAAAGTCATAAACATCCTGAAAGTTATATCAGGTACTACATGGGGAGCCGATAGGAAATCTTTATTAATGGTGTATAAGACCCTGATCAGATCGAAACTTGACTATGGATGCCAGTTGTATGCTTCTGCATGCGACACCACACTCGCAAAGCTGACCAGAATACAGAACCGATGCCTTCGTCTATGTCTGGGTGCTTACAGGTGTACACGTATAGAAAGACTAGAGGTGGAGGCCCATGTCCCTCCACTCCACATCAGGAAGGACATGTTGACGCTAAGGTACGGGTTGAGCGCGGCTAGGAGGCGCGGCACAGACCACCCAGGTTGGTGTGCTGTTGCTAAATTCCGTTTCCTGCAGCTGCGTAAGTCCCCGTCCTCGGTTGTCCGCCTCCAGACCTTGTGCCAGGGTGCTGGTATCCACTTCGAAGACGTTGATAGATACGTTCCACCGTTGTGTCCGCCATGGGAGAACCCCAACTTCCATGTGGAAACATCGTGGCTTCCAGGAGGGAAGAATGACCTACATCCCGAGCTCCTGAAACAACTTTTCTATCAATTTCTAGAAGGATAGCGCCTATACTCACGTGTACACAGACGGGTTCAGAACTGACGACAACGTTGGAGCCGGTATCTGGAGCAGAGACGGAGAGTGGAGCTCCCGCCTGCCGCGGCATACAACCATATTCACTGCAGAGATGTTTGCAATAAGTAGAGCCATTGACATTGCAATAACAAGCGATGTCAATGATGTTGCTGTCATTTCAGATTCTATGTCAGCTCTTAAAGCAATTCAAGGTGGTGACACTACCAGCAATGAGATACAGGGCAACATTATTAATAAACTACATGAGTGTGCCAAGAATATTGTGCTGATATGGGTGCCTGGGCATTGCAACATTCGGGGCAATGAACAGGCAGACAAACTAGCAAAAGCGACTGTGGGTCTCAGGGAGACAACCAATGTACCCTGGGAGCGTCAGTCGTGTCTCTCCTTGGGGAAGACATATACAACAGGGAAGTGGCAACTTGATTGGACGAGGTTAGATCTTCGCAACAACTGGAAGACTAACATAGGAAACTGGCTTTCAGCATATAGAAAGAATAGGAGGGAAGAGGTGGTTCTCGCCAGACTGAGGTTAAATTGTACCTATTTGACCCACCTAAAAGCTTATTTAGACAACTCCTTTCCACCTATCTGTGCCACGTGCAACAAAATTATTTCCATTCGACACATTCTGACGGAGTGCAGCCAGTATGAACCAGAACGCCGGCAGCTGGTGATGCTAGCTGCCAAGCGAGGCTTCGTGCTGACTGTACCCAATATATTGCAAGATGATGTCACCATAAGTGACGCTGTAATAATCTTCCTCAAGGAGACCCGTCTTATCGGCATGTTGTGAAAGACACACGCATGAACTCTTTTTATAATATGTATGTAACCATGCCCTAAAGAAAATAAAAATGAATAAAACAAAAAGTAAAACATACAACATCAGAGACATATCACAAACCTTTCCATTACATAAACACGCACATATACCAAGTAAAACTGACACCTACCAACACATATTCAAACAAAAAGACACGGGCTACAAAAAAAGAAAAAAAAAATCACAGAGAAACTTGTCACCTGACCGGCCATTTCATCTGGACTGTCAGTAACTCGTTATCATATCACTCACTCATACCATAATTCATCCCAAATAAAACAACAAGAAGAAAGAAGAAACCAAAATACCAAGAACAAGAAGAACACAAGAATGATAAGAAAAGAAGAAACAAGAACATCAGATTAGTTGTAGCAAGAAAGAAGACCAAGAATAGAAGAAGAAAGAAGACAACAGCTACGGCCGAAATAGCCTAAAGGCGAAGTGGCCAGTAACCCCCAAGACAAGTACAAGAGGACACACAACACCAGCGCCCACTCTAACCCGAAAGGCCCAAACAAACCACATTCACCACCTTCTCCGGATCATCACACGATACCCACCACCCAGATAGCTTAGAAAGTATCCTCTCCCAGCAAGTGCGGACCCCAGTTCGGGGGGCGCGCCACTCCGAAACTGACCACTTTGATGGTAAGCGTCCACTGATCGGGGGTCCGCTCACACTTGCAACCTGCAGTATCCTTTCATATCTTTGGACAGAAGGATCACAGCCATGGACACGCCCTATTAAAAATTTTCTGAAGTAAATCTTGGCATATGGCAGTGGTTGTAGCCCCATGGTCTATAGCTCCAGTCAAGTAGGGAGAATATTTCAATATACAATCGTGAATAACATTAAAAATCCTACACTAATTTACACATTCACATCACTAAGACAATCTTGATGCTCTTATGCAATCACTCTCCAATTTTGCAACTCAACATTAAAGGCCCAAGTGCCAACACGCTTTGTTACAGAGATGCAACACGACACGACCCGCACGACGTCAGTACAGTACAGTACAGCACTGTATTTTAAACATTTGCTGAAATGTGTTGTTTACCTCTACAGGCAATGTGCAGGACATACAGGTATCTCCTTACCTCACCAGCTGTCTCTCATAGGGTTGAGAATGTCCTTTAAGTTACAGAATAAACCATACAAACATACTGTACTGTAATGACTGGAAGTTAAACTGATAATTATAATTGACAAATTAGGTTGTGGGGTATGAGATGTTTGGGTTCACACTCAGGATGGGATGGAGAAAGGAAACTCACAATGTGCTCTCTGTATACATGTTGTATTGGATGTACAATGCAGCTTGGTGCTGGGAAGGCAGCGTGGTTACAAGCGTGATGTAGAGAGAGCTGGTTGGTGAGGGTGCTCAGAGGAGGACAGCTTGTGGGTCGCCATGCTCGCCGGCAGGAGCGAGGACCACCAGGCAGGCGGAGGAGGAGGAGGTGTTGCTGGCTGGTTGGTGTAGGTAGAAAGAGAGAGCTGGTTGGTGAGGATGCTCAGAGGAGGACCAGCTTGTGGGTCGCCATGGTCTCCGGCGGGAGCGAGGACCGCCAGGCAGGCGGAGGAGGAGGAGGTGTTGCTGGCTGGTTGGTGTAGGTAGTAAGAGAGCGATTACCACGAGGTCAGGTCTTAAATAGCGGGGGTTGGCGTGGCTTAGTAGATGACTCCCGCTCCGTGGGCGGCGCTGGCTGACCTAGACCACGAGGCATACACAGGGGAATTCGTGGGGTCGGCTATGCAGCGACAAACAGCGTTTGTAGGGGAGAAATCCACTACAATACTCCCTCCTTCCCTCCAGGCGGTGTAGGAGACTTGTTGTCTGCAGGGTTGCATTGCACATGTGAGGCAGAACGGGCGGTACATTCCTCATGTGAGACAACGGCGATGGTGTGGATGAGCCGGTCGCGAGGGACAACTGTCTAGATACACAATATCTGTGGGAGTAGAGAGGGAGAAAAAGGGTGTGTGGAGGCGATGAATGTTGTGCTTCCCTCACTGCAGGTACATAGTCGTCAGATGCGCCTGCTGGGGTGTGTGGGCCTGGGTCAGGAGCAGGGGCTGCGTCAGCACAAGCGGATGAGGGCTCGTGACAGCAGCTGGGTCCACGACAGCAGCAGGGTGCAGGACAGTAGCAGGGAGTACCTGAGGGAGAAAAGAGGGGTGTGTGGGTCCGCACTCAGACGCATGGGCCGCGTCGGGAGCAGGGGCTGCATCAGGAGGAGCGGCAGGGGGTACTGCTGGGCCGGGGGCGGCGTCTGAGGCAGGACGGGTGTGCTGGGGTCGGTAGGACGTTGTGCTTGGGGCAGGAAGAGGAGCTGGTGTCTGCTTAGAAAAGCAGTGCTGCTCTAGGGTGTCTAATTTGCAGTGTAGAGACAGTAGCTGTAGAGCCGATGATAGCTGCCTCTACGTGGGTAAGCCAGTCTTCCATGTTGCTTGAAGACTGGGAGCGTGATCTGTTTCTCCTCCATCCTGTGTGAGTGCGAATCTCCGGGGGTCACCGTTTGTGGGGTATGAGATGTTTGGGTTCACTCTCAGGATGAGATGGAGAAAGGAAACTCACAATGTGCTCTCTGTATACATGTTGTATTGGATGTACAATGCAGCTTGGTGCTGGGAAGGCAGCGTGGTTACAAACGTGATGTAGAGAGAGCTGGTTGGTGAGGGTGCTCAGAGGAGGACAGCTTGTGGGTCGCCATGCTCGCCGGCGGGAGCGAGGACCGCCAGGCAGGCGGAGGAGGAGGAGGTGTTGCTGGCTGGATGGTGTAGGTAGTAAGAGAGCGATCACCACGAGGTCAGGTCTTAAATAGCGGGGGTTGGCGTGGCTTAGTAGTTGACCCCCGCTCCGTGGGCGGCGCTGGCTGACCTAGACCATGAGGCATACACAGGGGAATTAGTGGGGTCGGCTATGCAGCGACAATCAGCGTTTATTGGGGAGAAATCCACTACAAGGTAAATTCACATTATCAAAAGGAAAATTGGACTGAAATACAGGAACATTAGTGGATGAATTATTTAGTTTTAAGGATGGCCTAATTTAGTGTTTAAACTGTTTAGTTTTGGGTACAGTATACAGTACATAGTCAGATAGTGACTTCATTCACATGTTATTTCCCCCATTTATAATTCACATGTTATTTCCCTTATATGTAATCGTTGGTTATGTGAAGTGCCGGTTATTGGGGCGTCAGTTTTTGGGTTTTACCTGTACTGTACTCTAAAAGTATGATCAAGTATAATTGAGTTACATGTAAGTACTATATGATCAGCAATATCACTTATCAGTGTTGTTGTGGGGTTTCGAGATATTGGTTCACACTCAGGATGGGATGGAGAAAGGAAACTCACAATGTGCTCTCTGTATACATATTGTATTGGATGTACAATGCAGCTTGGTGCTGGGAAGGCAGCATGGTTACAAGCGTTGAGTAGAGAGAGCTGGTTGGTGAGGGTGCTCAGAGGAGGACCAGCTTGTGGGTCGCCACGGTCGCCGGCGGGAGAGAGGGCCGTCAAGCAGGAGTGGAGGAGGAGGAGGAGGTGTTGCTTGTTGGTGGCTGTAGGTAGAAGGAGCAGTCACCACGAGGTGTGGGTCGCCATGGTCGCCGGCGGGAGCGAGGGCCGCCCCGCAGGAGTGGAGGAGGAGGTGTGACTTGAAGACTGGCTGTAGGTAGAAAGAGGTAGGTCACCACGAGGTCAGGCCTTATATAGCGGGGGTAGGCGTGGCTTAATAGTTGATCTCAGTCATGTAAGGCGGCGCTGGTTGCTGACCTAGACACGAGGGCAAGCTGGTGAAATTCGCGGGGTCGGCTACTCAGCGACAAAAGCGTTTGTAGGGGAGGAACCCACTACATTATCACCAAATTATTTATCACTAAAATTAGCATAGGGTTGACCTTAACCATTAAAACCTAATGAAAATAGTTCATTTGATAGCATTCATTAATCCTGAAAATCTAGGGATGACCAATGCCAGCTGCCTATCATGATGTTTTACTCAGAACATTTACAATATACAGTAATTTCAATAGTTAAATAAAATACTGCAGGCAGCACCTACCACTTCCAAAATAGTCAATCACGTATTCAGTGAAGATTTTCTTTCTATCTAACACTTTCTGACGATGCAAGCTGAACATGCACAATTCAGACAAGCATTCAGTTGACATTGTTGATCGAAGCCATGTCTTGACACGTCTCAGCATGCTAAATGGCCGCTCTACTTCACAAGTGGCTGGAAGTTTCAAGGAGATCAGTAAGGCTTCTCAAATAGCAGGAAACAAATCACACTGCTTCAGAAGATCTGTCGAGGATAAGGTTGCACTCGAATCATTTTTTCCTACATTCAGCAACCACAGGATCTTTTCTCCCATTTTCACCACAATTTGGTTTTACAAGTAGGTTTTGTAGTAGATTTTTTAAGCATATTTATAACTGTCAATAATTTCCATGATAGTAGGAGTAAACAATTTTTTATCTCGAATGGTAGCGAGCTCAGAGCTTTCCACTACAGTATATTTGTTTTGCTCTAATTTTCATCAATGAAAAATAGTATTAATGAATACTGTATTATAGTGTTTATAATTATTTGCATATTGTACAGTACTGTACTTGACAAATTGTGGGGTTACACTAATATGATCATTATCAAAAATCAAAAATAAAATTGTTAAGTTACGGTACAGTATGCAAAGTACAGTACTGTATTTATGAAAATTGCTAATTTAACTAAATGTAAAATAGTGTACAGTCAGTTTTGATGACAAGCGGTTGCAGCTTCATCGTGACCAGGTATACAGTACAGTGACCCCTCGTTTAACGAACGCCTCGGTTAACGAAATTTCGGTTAACGAACTGCCTTCCATAGGGGTCTTCAATTCGGTTAACGAACAAAAATTCGGTTAACGAATTTCTTACGAACCGACCTCAACATGTTTTCGCTTGCACTGACCGGGCAACCAGCTTTAGTATCAGTCCGCCAATACATTAATCGGTTCTAGGGCTTAAATTCCTTACTATTTTAGTAAACATCAAGAAGTTTATAGTATTCAATAATTTTAAAAGTTTAATATTAAATTTTTTAGTCATTTTAACAATTATTGAACATAATTGAAGGTAAAGTGACTAGTTTAATGCGCGGCATCCAGCCTCTTAACACAGCAAACAGGCATTAGTCTCTCTCTGTTTTCACTGGAGGTAACATCTTGATTGAGACTCTCTTCAACTAAATGCTTTTTTTCTGTGTTTCCAAGCAAATTATTGGTCATTTTGAAATATATTTTACATATTGACAATATATAATGCAGTGCAGTGTTGATTTAAAGAAAATAATCTTGAAATACACCAAGAGAACTAAAATTTTATGGGTGAAATGGCGCCATGGGGTGACTTCTCTTCCACCCCAATGCCTTCTCTTCTTCCTTCTCCTCCACCCCCATTCTAATTCCCATCATCATCATCGTCATCCAGGAGCCTTCTACATACACACCTCAAAGTATGTGAACTTTTCTACCAGTTTTGTTGAATTTAAGCAATTTTCGGTGAGCTGGAACCAATTACCCAAAAACCCATTGAAACAATGGTTTCGGTTAACGAACGACCTTCTGGAACGGATTGAGTTCGTTAACTGAGGGGTCACTGTACATGGTTCCTCTGTGATGTAGACATCATGACGGTCTTACCTGAGTCAGCCACCATAGGAATTGTCAAAATTACTAGCTTGCCATAAGTGTCCAGTATGGGAACGTTAAGAACAAACATATCACTTAAAAAAAAAAATATACAGTTGTACCCCGCTTTACGCGGTCAATTGAACCCACAGGGTACCGCGTTAAGTGAAAACCGCGTTAAGTGAACAACAGAACATATGGGATTAATTCCAATAGAGACTGGCCCGACCCCCAAACTCCACTTTTTGACGACACACAACTACGTTGTAGTAAAAATTTTATCTTAACTTTATGATGGTATGAACAAACAAGTAATATAGAAGAGGTTAGGTTAGGAAAAATAAAGGTTAAGTTAGGAAAAATAAAGGTTAGGTTAGGAAAACTAAAAGTTAGGTGTAACACTTACATTAGTAGAAGAGATGGGTCGGCATACGGGGATGGAGGCTGGTTCCGAGGCAGAGGGCAGATTACTGGCCCTCAGGTGAATCACCATTACTAGGTGCATCACCATCACTATCAGTTACAGTTGTCAGGGCTTCCCTGACAAATCCCTCAAAGTCACCTTCACTGTCACTATCACTGGCTCTGGCTGGCTGTGGTGGGTTGCGGGCAAAGAACTCAGTAATGCTTTATTGACGGCTAATGTTAATGTTGTCTTGATACACCTTGATGTACGGCTCCATAGCCTGCACCAGCCGGGTATGGAAGACTTCATAGCAGTCATCGTCATTGTCGCGGGAAAGGAAGGACTTCATTTTTTCTGCACACTCCATGGCACCCTTAATATCACTATGACTTAACTTGTGTTCTTCGGAGAATGACGCACCTTCTTCCTCTTCACTGACGTGATCATCTTCCAACATCTCGTCGGCAGTCACTTCAGGATCTCTGATCACATCCAGGATGTCTTCGTTGGTGGTCTCGGAGAAGCCTTCAGCTGTAATATTGTGCGCAGCTTCTCTGGCAAGGTCCACTGCTACTGCAACAGTCTGAACCTCACCAGTCACAGGTTGACTCCTCCTCTCAGCTGGTATGCCATGCAACACACGTCTCCATGCGTGACGAATTGTAGCAATAGACAGCTGATCCCATGCCTCCACCAAGAAGTCTACAGCTTGTTTGACGTTAAACTTCTTCCAAAACTGTTTGACGAAAACTTCTTGAGTCACCACCTCAAGTTGTTCCTTGTCCTCGTCGCTTTTACTCTCGCTGTCGGTGTCACCCAGCTTACGCAACTCATCCTTGGTGTTGGTAGAGTCGTTCAGGAGCTTGAACTTCTTTGCAGAGTATGCAGCTTTCACATTGCAGATCAACTCCAGGTCCATGGGCTGGATTAATGACGTAGTGTTGGGAGGAAAGAAGACCACTTTTACATAGGGGTGACGATCCATAAGTAGGGGCGAGTGTCCAGGTGCGTTGTCAAGGAGCAACAAAATGTTGAATGGAACATTCTGTTGCTCGCTGAATTTCTTCACGTCGGGAACAAAACAGTCGTCAAACCAGAAGAGGGACAGAGAAGAGAACATCCACGCCTTACGTGCGGTTAGCCAGTGGACCTTAAGCTTGTTCATGTCCATATTCTTGTAGGCGTGCGGCTTGCGGGCTGTGTGAATCAAAGAATAACTTTGGTTTACAGGTACCGGAAGCATTGGTGGTAAAGAGGACGGTGATGTGTTCCTTCTGCAACTTCCGACCCCTTACCTTGCTGGCAGACTGGACAACGAAGGTCTTGGAAGGTAGCTTTTTCCAGAAAAGACCAGATTCGTCCATGTTAAACACCTGGTCGTCAGTGTACTGTCCTTCCTCCATAACCTCACGTAAGAACGGAGGGAAATCTCTAGCCGCCACACGGTCAGCACTCGCTTCCTCACCACCAATGTTGATGTTGGTGATCTTGTTCCTCTTCTTAAACCTATGCAGCCAACCAGAGGAAGCATTGAAGGGTTTGGGCTTTGCAATTCCCAGCTTACGTGACACTGCTGCGTAAAGTTCACGTGCGTACTCCTGCACTGAGCACGTGTCGACCGCCATGTTCCGTCTTGCCTGACGAATCAAGTAACTCACCAGCAAATTTTCCATCTTTACCAGCACCCTGTTCTGGCAATACTTGATCATTGAAGCACCTGCAGACTTTGTGATTTTCATGTGTTCTTTAATCTTGGCTGCATCCTTCTTAATAGTACGAATCATAGATTCGTTGACGCCATGCTGGCGCGCGAGATCAGCTTCACGTGTTCCTTTCTCCAAATCTTGAATGATCTGGTATTTCACTTCGCAGCTTAGGCCACGGCGTGTCTTCTTGGGCTTAGGGCGGCTGGGTCCAGGTCAGGAAAGGTTTCTCTCTGGTGGCGGTGGTGGTCCGGCGGAAGCCATTTCACAGAACAATGGATGCATGTATACACGGGGTGACCTGGAGGGATGAAACTAGCGCGGCAGCGTCCTCTTTCCTCCCTCTGTTCCTCCCCGGGTGGACACGTCATATTACTTTAAACCAATTACAGCTAGCAGCTGAGGGGGGTAGGGATGCATGGCCAATCACAGTCCGATATGTCATATGACGTCAGTGATAACGCAACAAAGACACACACTGCGCAACCTTACAGCGCAGCTTGCCCAGGCGGAGGCGGGAGGGGAGGGAGGGAGGAGGAGGAGGAGGGAGAAGCGAGGCAGGCGGCAGGCGGGAGCGGGTGGCGGGTGGGGCGAATCTAAAAATAGCGTCTCGAGCCGGAGACACTGCGCGTATATGGGTAGATGAACCGCGTTAAGTGAAAGTTCGGTTCTGGCGAGGCACCGCGTATATGAGAAATCGCGTTAAGTAAAACCGCGTAAAGCGGGGTACAACTGTATATATATACTATCATACTGTACACATATTGTGAACAATAATTGGAAAAAAACAAATCTTATTTTCAAGGTGGGTGCAAGTGCACCCACTGTGGATGCCCATGCACTCCCAGCATAAAATTTTTAAGTGCTGTCAAGATTGACCAATGAACAAAAAGAATCCCCAAATTTTGCAGATCAATCATGAGAATAGAGATGTACCATACAGTAGCTAAAACAACTATCTGTACATACTTTGTGGGAAAGAATATGGGACCATGGATGATAAATTTGGGTATATGAGGGCTGTCACTAGTCACACGTAAAATTTTGGAGCATATCGACCCTCATCTGCACAGATAGTTGTTTTAGCTACTGTACAATGTACATCACTGTGTAAAATCCTAATAATTTCCAAAATAGGAATACAAGAAATTCTATAAAGAGCTTCCTCTCACTAACAAAAGGAGAAGAAGAGGTTGAGGAACATTTCAGTTTTATTCAGTATTTTTGTTACAAATTTACTTACTTTGTACTGTACTATTTTTTTGTTTTGTTTTAGTAAATATCATACTAAATATAGGCCTAAGCTTACATTGGCTTTCTTATGAAATTAAGTGACATTATTAACCTTTATTTATATAGAAAACATTTCAGTATGATTAATGCTCATAGCATTGTATTTTATTTTATTTATTCCTACAAATATGTTATTGTCAACTTAATAAATGCCTGAACCAAGTCTTAATAAGAAAATGGGAAAAGCTTGCACTATACTCACTTCTATTAGTTCTGACTAAACATGCATATTTCTAAGCTGTTTTCTATTCTAATCCTACATCATACATATAAAACTGGGTACCAGAAAATGCTACGCAATGAGAGGTGATGTTTGTGCTTGGAGACGACTGTGAATAGGTCACCTCGAGTAAAAAAACTGGGCAATCACTTACTGACAGTGATATGTAATTTTGGGCAAATTTGTCAGTCTTCAAAACACTTTGTTGTATCAGCAAGGTGGCCTACACAGTGTCCTCCATACACCATTGTCATGGGACAGCCCATTGATCAAGACTTCCTTGTCGGACATATAATTCATTCTCTTTATACACTATTGCCATCTACCCAATAGCCTTCCCTTAACTTAAGCACCACTTCATTAAATTTGTTTTCATTCTTTCTATAAGCCATTAACAACTAAGCATTTGGGATAAACAATATCTATGTTCACATTTGTACTTTATTAAACTGCAATTACCTTCAGTAATAAAAACAAATTATGCTCTTTCATACCTGTATTGTGTGGCAATACAGTATTAATATAATAAATGGCAGTCATATATTTTATTAATATATTTTTTTTCATAAATACGTTAGTGTTCCAGTTTTCAATGGGCGACACTTCTGAGAGGAGGTTTATTTGTAGGCTGTGAAGAGTAACCAATGATAAACACTGCATAACAAGGATAGTAGACCCTTAAAATATAGACTAAACATACGAAACAACAAGAAATAAATTGAACACAAATTAGTAACAGACAAATAAAACACAACAAAACTGAGATTCATTTGTATGCTGAAAACAGCAATACATGCATTTGCCACTAATAATTGAATACCACTAAAAGCACGGTGTAAAACTCTTGACTCCTTTGCTTGACGAGCTGAAAGAACATCACACGCATTAGTTAGCTTGCGGGTGATTGTCCATCACGTCAAAGCCTCGTTCAAGCTAACACTCTTTGCTGCCAAGACAGTTGCCTATACTGTACATACACCAAACAATACCATAAAACCTAGATACCGGTACATAAAAGATAAATTCTCTAAATGAAGCTGATACTATTACTAAAAACAAAGAGATATATTATATAAAAATGTAGATTGCCTTGATTATTTCAGGGTTCGAAACAGCACTGGTCCTGGATGAGTTATAAATTGAGAGGAGTGCTGATCCATGTCTACCATTCACCTTCAGTGAGTGAGATTTCCTGTTTTTAGTTCTTCTTTGATTGTTAGAATGTATGAATCATTAATAACAATAAAACAAGAGATATGTGACAACAAATATCGATATACAGCAGACCCTAGCAAGAGGATGAGGTTTGAGTCTGAAGGGTCTCATGATCTAATGAACTCTTCTTTTTCCTTGTTAACTTCTTAGGAGAAAAATAGACAGGTATTCCCAGACCCCAGGAATTTTTGCTTGCCTACCAAAAATATATTTTCATTGAGAAATAATATTTTTAGCTCATAAATGATTATGGTATTATACACTATACAAAATTCACATAAGCAGTATACGTTGCTCCAAAAACCCCAACAGCAATCTTCACAGTGCTTTTGCCATGCTTCTTTATTTCTCAGTAACTAATGGATGGGTTTACTGGAACCTTCATTTCCCACTGAAATTATAGTCTAACCATCCCCTCATTATCTATCATAGTCTTGTTCTAAATAATGACTCTATCAGGCTCTTGGTCTCTATCAAATATTTTTAAATTAAATTAGAGTCCAGCACTTCTGGATCACTTCCTATTGAGGGTTTGCTGTATATTGCAGACACTATATCTCCTAGATATCTGAAACATTCCATTTCCTTCATTCTATCTATTCTTGGCTACTGTTAACAAAACAAAGCCCAGATTGAGGTATATGAATTTGTCATTGGTTAGGAATATTTGGATATCACTTGGAGATGAGATTTATCCCTGCCTTTAAAATTACATTCTTTACACACATTGAGAGGCCAGGGAATTTACACTCATATTCTCCAAGTAGGAGTATTTGTACCTTGTGTCTGCAAGTTAATGCATAGCCTTATGGCCATTAATTCAAATATAAATACTGTATATAAAAAGTTTTCTGTGATGCATTGTGGCAAATGAATGTGTGCTATACTGCATTTTGATATACAGTCAGAACTCTCATCAGTGTACCAATTAGCGCAGCAAAGTATGGGAGGTTTTCTGTCAAGATCAAACTTTTCAAGGAACTGTCGTGGTAATCAAAACTGAATATGATATACAGTAATGTAAAAGTTAACTATTGTTGTGATTTGCACTGTCAAGGTGTATACAAGGTGTATATTGCGTCATTCATGATTGGTCATACAATACATGGGCTGTTTACAATTAACACATTGTATCACTATAGGATGTGGTCATCAGGTGGTAAGGGCAAATATATATTTTTTTATGAATTAGCCGTCTTGACCTTGTAACCTACTCAGTCAACCTTTGAGTTAGTGGCAATACAGTACCACAAAACAGTGTTGTGGATGACATTTCCACAAAATAATGCTTTAACTCCTCATAAAAGTACTGTACCTGTTAGTATACTTTAGGGACAGTACAGAGAACTTACAGTGGGGGTATCAGTCATAAGCCTCCTTCCTGCATGAACCAGTAAATGTGAGTGCTACATAGTTCAGGTGAGTGTTAGATGCATGGAACAGTTTTTAATAATGCAAATGACTTCTCAGTTAATGGACTCTCCCCAAGTTGGTTTCCACTGGCAGAGTACAACAAAGGACATGGAGAATCTAATACAGTAATGGGAAAGGCCTCTTGAGGATTTTACCCTTGATGGTTCCCCATTAGTGGACAACAACGGTGGATGAAAGCCAATCCATTAGTGGGAAGTAGCTGCTAAATGAAAGGTCCACTAATGGAGGTTTTATTGTTTTTAAAATTAATGTATGCTCAGGGATGCCCCATAAAATATATATTCTTGAAAAACTGTTAATTTTACTGAATAATAATATCTCCATCAGCCGGAATTCCTCTAAGCGGGAATTGATATTTGCTTGGAACTTTTCCAAAAAATTCTGGGTTTGGGAACAATTTTCTGGAAGATTCTGAGAAAATTTTCACGGTACCTGGCAAAATTCCGGGGATGAGGGATTTTTTCCAAGCTTGAAAGATGAACATGAGTCGCATTTTCTGGAAACGCTCTGCGCCAATAGTTTTGGCTAACAGAGATATCACTACTGTACTAGCATGACATCAACTAATTATTTGATAATCATGAATATGGCAGGAAAAGTTTAAAATCCTTGTAGCTTTAGCACACAGTGTCATTTGAAGTCGGCATTATGTTGAGAAAAGACGTGTGCTACTCTGCTGATTCTGGTTGGTTAAATTCTCATAATTTTTTTTTAAATTTAGAGAGCAAACTCAGCCATATTGCATTGTTATGAGAGACAACTAACCAACTTCATGAGTTCTTTAACTTATTAAGTCTCTGATGGATTATGAGGCATCATCCCATTAAAGATAATACGCCAGATTATATATTGATTGTACTACTGTCTTCTGTCAACTTTTGCCAGATTTTACCCTAAGTGATGTGTGTTGTCTAAATATAAACTGCAAACTTTAATCAAGTCTTTGTACAACCTGTACATCTGATGGTTAGATTGATACTAAAATTGGTGGATGGTGATGTTCTTCAGGTAGCAAGATTCTTAATAATATGGAACTAAAAGAGTTAAACCAGGGAATCCCTTGTGATGTGGTAAGGCAGTTTATTAATGTATATAAGTAAATGAATTATTTTTTAAAACCAATGTTTAAGCATGGCAAAAAATGGTCAATTAAGTAAATGTAAGTGTAGGCCATGCAAAATGGTATCATAATTAAAATTAACAAAAGACAATTGAACCAACCACTTAAGTTTTAAATTATTCCTCTGAACCACAGGGACAAATTTACTAAATTTTGTGTGAAGCAGCAGAGTGAACCATTTAATGTGCATCATGCAACATATATTTACATGTTTATTTCCTCTCATTTCAACCACTGATTAATTGTACTGCAATAATAATTCAAATAATAGTACTGTACCTGGCATTTCAGTTCATCTGACTACTGTATCTCTTTAGAATTCCACTCCTTGATGACCCCAATTAATTATTCTTGAATGGGTTATTTTGGTCATTATTTAATAAGGGTGCCCTTTCAGTCATGACAACACATATTTATAGTATGTTTAAGTGTCTGAAGGCAATTACTGACCTGGATCAGTATGTTCAGCCTGGGTTAGGTTACTGATGTCATTTTCAATATTATTCTATAAGGTGTAAAAAGTCACAAATAAGTCACAAATAAAAGTAAACATTTGACATGTCTGTCAGTGTTTCCCTCTTATGAGTTGGTCATTAAGTGACTTTAATGTCAAAAAAAAAAAAAAAAAAACTGTTCTGAAACATTCTTCTGTGTACAGAGCGACTCAAACACTGCGTCCAACTAACTGTCAGTCATTAAAGATTGTACATGTAGCAATTAATAATAACTTTAATATAATAAAGCATTAGTCATGCTGTCATGTCAAACTATACTGTTATTTCCATGAATCAGCATTTTCCATGTAAGACAATCATCTTTGGGAACCAAAACCTTAAAATATATATCGAACCCTGAACATGATGAAACGTATCACTAAAAAACAAAAAGTACATAAATTTGAGGTATAATTTGTGACAATATAAAATTACTAATTGAAGAGAAAAAATTGACTAGTTGACTTAAAATCTGAATATCACAGAAATTAAAACTTCTCCCACAGCACTCTGGACCTCTTTATTTATGCTGGAAAATCATAGCCAGTTTATTGGCAATATCTCTATGTATATCTACCAGTTGTCTCTGGCTGGTGGCAACATCTTTTAAGGTATCTTCTATCCCCTTCACTGAGGTACAGATCATTTGCTGCACCTCCAGCATTTTTGTTGCAACATCCTTTGACACATCCAGCCCATCAGACTTTGGCCCGCCTCCCTTAGGGACCTTTTTTCCACCTCCTTTAGTGTCTCGTGGCATATCACCTCCAGGATTCTTGGACTCCTCACCTCCATAATTTTTTGATGTGCCAGCTGCATAATTTTTTGATGCACCAGCTGAATAGTGCTTTGATGTGTCAGTTGCATAATTCCTCGGTGTATCATTTGGATAATTCCTCGGTGTTTCAGTTGGATAATTCATTGGCACACTTGTTGGGTAATTCATTGACACACCAGTTGCATAATTCATTGGCATGCCAGTTGCATAATTCATTGACATACCAGTTGCATAATCCATTGGTACACCAGTAGCATAATTCATTGGCATACTAGATGCATAATTCATTGGCATACTTGAAGCATAACTCATTGGTGCATCAGGTACATAATTCTTTTGTGTGTTGGTTGGGTAATGCTTTGTCACACCAAGTCCAGGATTCTTTGGAATAAGATTCCCAGGATCAGACATACCTGCTGAAACATCTGAAACACTGGTTGAACCATATCGGGTTGCATTAGTGTCAATATTTTTAGGTACCCCAGCTGCAACATCAAACGATACACCCATAACATCATCCGAAGCACTGGTTGGAATATTGTCAAATGCACGGGCTGCGTTATTATCTGACACATCGATTGCATCGTTATCTCCTACATCAATTACAACATCGTCTGATTCACTAGATGAATCATCAGATGGTATGTGCACTGTATCCTTCACTATATGAGCCACGTTGTTACGTACCGCAGCTCTCCTGGCCCTTCGTGATCTACCAGCCTTACCACGGCCCCGTACAGCACCTACACTTTTGTTTGAACCACCGCCTGACATATTTGTTCCAGTATTGTTAGATCCACCAGTGTTTGACGCACCACCTCCATTATTTTTTGATCCACCACTTTTGTTACCGTCTGATCCTCCCAGAGCTGTATTGTCCATAATATCAGACGCAATATTTTCAGGTACATTCTGATCTTTTGGCAACTCATTAGATCTTCTTGGGGAGGCAGTATCTGAACCTTCCGACAGAATACAGTAGTCCCCAAAGTCAACCTCACTCAGGTGGTCGTTCTGCTCACTCTGTTCACTCATTTCTTCCTTTACAAGTAATAGTGGCAGTTCGGGAGCAACTGTTAATTCAATGAATGATGGTGTCGAATCAAATGAATTTTCTGAAAAAAAGAAAAAAAAAAGAAAACATGAGTACAAGTGTAAGGATAAAAGTTTTAATAATACAGTTTTCATATTGAGAAAATAACCAAAAGCACGCACATTAACCACTTGGATACAGGATCCCCTATGTGATGAATAAAATCGTCTGCCGCTAACTAAATAAAATATTAAAAGTGCCTATCCCATAATGAAGTCCCTCCCCCCAAAAAATTTCTTTATCTATATTGTGTTTGACCTTCTCCCTCTACAGTACATGGGATGGATCAAGAGGTACAAATAATGTGGAGATTACTACAGAACAAGTCTATAGTATAAAGTACAAGTAAGAAATAACACAATAAGTAGAAACATCAACACATATACAGTCAACCCTCACTTTACGCGGTCCCACATTCCGCGTTTCCACATTTACACGGTGCCCTGCCAGAACCCAGGATGCTCACATTCCGCGGTGGGTGTACCCCTTTACACTGGTGAAGTATGATTTTTTTATTTAGCTCATAAAATTCATACAAATTATCCGACCAGAATATAATTTACATTGCTGAAATTCTTACAATTTGATGATCATTTTGAATATAAACATCATAGATTTTGCATTAGACATACAAATTTTAGATATAATGTTTACTCTGAGTAAATATGTTATCTTTTGTGCAAAATATATGACATTTATATTCAAAATATTCCTGGTCTTACAAGAAATCCAGCAATGTCAATTATATTATCCTAACTTTAATCTGAGGTATTATTTAATACTAAATGTTAAAATCTAGTTTTTTCATCCAATCTTTCTCTTGAAGGGAGGATTGGTGGGGGGTGGGGGGGAGGGTTGGGACGGACCAACCATCTGGCCCGGTTGGAAGAGGAGGGGAGGCAAGGTGGGGTACTTTGATTGACAGATAGTGTCGTGAAGAATATTTTTTTTTTTTTTATTAACTGAAGATATTTGTTTTAGCTCATAAAATTAATACAAATTACCCGGCCAGAATATAATTTCACTGCTGGAATTCTTACAATTTGATGATCATTTTGAATATAAACATCATAGATTTTGCATTAGACATACAAATTTTAGATATAATGTTTACTCTGAGTAAATATGTTATCTTTTGTGCAAAATATATGACATTTGTATTCAAAATATTCCTGGTCTTACAAGGAATCCAGCAAGGTCAATTATATTATCCTAACTTTAGTTTGAGGTATTATTTATTACTATACCTGGTTTTCCCCAAAAAATTTCTCAGAGAGGGAAGAGCCAGTGAGTGTAGTGTGAGAAGAGGGGGAGGGAGTTGAGTCCATTATTTGAATGGACATTAACTTGGCGACTGTATTTCTCTATTTCTCTTAAGTATTAATTGTGTGCATGTACCATCATAAAATTAAAATGTTATTTTTACTAGAACATAGGTATTGTGTTGGAAAAAGTGGAGTTTGGGGGTCAGCTGGTCTCTATTTCATTTAATCCCATATGTTATGTTATTCACTTTACGCGTTTCTCACTTTCCGCGATACCCTGTGGGTTACATTAACCGCGTAAAGTGAGGGTTGACTGTATGCACATATCCTCAACTTACATTTAGGCGATATACAACGGGAATCTTAGCAACCAAACTGATTCACAATGCTTTACAGTCAATTCATTGTGCACTCACAGCTGAGCCACCAGGTTATAGTACTACTATTAAAGTATGCCACTGTTGTTCACAATCCACTATCAGTCTTTGAGTAGTATCTAACATGAAACATCTGGACATTGTTATAACTGAGTTTACCACATCCAAGTACAAACCAAACCCAGACAATTCAAGTCCAATCCTGGCTGTTGAAAATCAAGTCAGAGTCAGTCCAGGCACTGTGAGTTCAATACAAGTCCTTCATGGTAAGTTTAGAGACCATCACTAAACAAAAGCAACAAAACAGGTACAAAGTACAGTATCAAACTGGTGAAATATTCTAAAAGCATCTCAAATGATAGTTGTAATTAAGTTATGTAACCCTTGTTTTATTTTTTAAATTGACTCGAGTCTCTATGTGACATTTTTAGTCACAGGCAGCAGGTAGCAGGTAGCTATCAAACAGGAAGGTACAACCGCCTAGGAAGATATTGGAAGCATAATGTGTTGTCTAATGGTAGACCCTGCTGCCATATGGCATCACAAAAATTGTGACCAAGTCCCAGGTTGCTGATCTGACTTTCTGCCTCATTTACACACAATTGCAGGGTCTCTACCTTTTCTCTTACTAATTATTATTATTACTGTATATTACACCCTGTATTTTATTTTCATTTTTATTTATTTTTATTAATTATTATTATTATTACAGTGGTCCCTCGGTTAACGAATGCCTCGTTTAACGAAATTTCAGTGAATGAATTACTTTCCATAAGAATCTTCAATTCGGTTAACGAGCAAAAATGTCAACACAACATGTCAACATGTTTTGGCTTGCTCATCGGCTGGTAGATTAGTCCGCCAATACAGTAATCGGTTCTAGGGCTTACATTCGTTTCCATTGGAGTAAATATCAAGAAGGTTGTGCTATTCAATATTTTTCCAAGATTTATATTAAAATTATTAGTCATTTTAACACTTATTTAACATAATTGCAGTACAAGGAACTAGTTTTTGGTGTGCCCATCAGACACTTCACTCACCCACCAAGGCGTCAGTTTGTGTCTCTGTTTAGTGGAGGAAACATCTTGCTTGTGGGTCTCTTGAATACAGAGTATTTTTACATTTTTACAATACAATTATTGGACATTCTGAAATTTATTTAACATATTGATAATATATAGCGCAGTGCAGTGTTGATTTAAATAAAATAATCTTGAATTACACCTTGTGAACTTAAAATTTTGAGGGTGAAATGATGGCATCAAGCATGGGTCCCCTGAAAGGTGATTTCTCCTCCATCCCCACTTCCTTCTCTTCTCCCTTCTCCTCCACCCCCACTTCTAATTCCCAGCATCATCATCAACCAGGAGCCTTCTACATACACACCTCAAAGTAAGTGTACTTTACTGCATTATTTTTTTACTTTGTATGTACTTTTCGGTGAGCTGGAACCAATTACCCAATATCCCAATGAAAAATGGATTCGGTTAACGAAATTTTTGGTTAACGAACGACCTTCTGGAACGAATTGTGTTCATCAACAGAGGGACCACTGTAATATTATTATTATTATTATTATAAATGTATTATTATTATTAGTAGTAGTAGTTGTAATTGTAGTACTGTATATTTTTGTCCCCCAGACCCTGATGTGAGTCAGTGACCTGTACCCGGGTGGGCTAATAAAAAATAAATAAAATAAATGTTAATTGTTATACACCACATAATTCTTTGAAAGCAAACAAATAGGAATCCTCCATAAATATAAGCACGAGAAATAAACCAGTAGGAACTGATTTTACATCACCTCACTCCTGCAGAAGCTTTTCACCGAAGGGGTGGCCACGAAAGAAGAGCCTCTAGCCTACCCACTCACTGCATACCTTCTTTTCTTTCTCTGTTCCTCTTATCCACTTAATGTGTTGCTACACCTTTCACTCCCATGATGTATCACACTACCAAACACACCTGCCACATTGTCTCTGCACACCTTCTTTACTATCATTTCCTCAATCTTCCCACATGTCCATGAAATCTCAACAAACCTTTCTTTACCTTTTTCAACACTTCATAATTTACATCCACCTTCTCTGTCATTCTAATAGGAGGGGGCCCACAAATTCACGAGGGTTAGGTTCTCAAAATGGCCGCAAATTGCCAATTCCGCGAATAACATTTGCGGACCAGGGTGGGGGGGGGGGGGGGACATTTTTACTTGTGAACAAAGAAATGTATATTCCCTTTATGTGATTGCCCTTGAGACAATTATTTCTTATATATATATATATATATATATATATATATATATATATATATATATATATATATATATATATATATATATATATATACTTCATTTTTAGTCCATTTAACACGATTCCTTGCTGGTGAGGTCGTTGATTATATATATATATATATATATATATATATATATATATATATATATATATATATATATATATACAGGTAGTCGTCGACTTACGACCTATGCGACTTACGTCTGTTCGACTTTACGACCGGCGGTACGACAGTTTTGGCCCCAGCCCCAGTGTAAATAATAAACCAATTGTACTGTAGTATGCAGTGATTTACTTAAACCTGACGACCGTAACAATAATGAACAAAGAAAATGTTGATAAAATATGACTTAAAGATGATTATATTATCATTACACATTACAGTATAATATACGTAAGGTAATTATAACATAGGCCGACTTACGACCAGATCAACTTACGACCGGTCGGCCGTAACCAATCTAGGTCGTAAGTCGACGACTACCTGTATGTACATATATATATAGTATATATATATATATATATATATATATATATATATATATATATATATATATATATATATATATATATATATATATGTATAATCAACACCTCAACCCGCCAGGATTCGAACCCACGGCCCACAAGCCTATGACTGTGACCGGGGAACGCTAACCGCTGGACCACCAGGACAATAAAAGCCTGTTCAACGAGCTTATGGCGCCGTGAACCTCTAATGGGGACCACCCGTACCATTAGAGGTTCACGGCGCCATAAGCTCGTTGAACAGGCTTTGTGTGAAATATAACAAAGTCTAGGACTGCTTTTAGTATCCTGGTGGTCCAGCGGTTAGCGTTCCCCGGTCACAGTCATAGGCTTGTGGGCCGTGGGTTCGAATCCTGGCGGGTTGAGGTGTTGATTGTATGTAGAAGTCCGCGTGCTTTATTGGGCTTATGAAATAGAAATATATATATATATATATACACACACACACACACACACAACACACACACACACACACACACACACACAGTAGTACCCCGATTTACGCGGTCAATTGAACCCACAGGGTACCGCAGAAAATGAAATCCGCATAAATGGAACAACAGAACATATGGGATTAATTCCAATAGAGACTGGCCCGACCCCCAAATAAATGGGAGAATACTCTCACAAATAATGAGAAACAATTTTATTAAAAATGTGAGTCTACTCTCAATAAAGCAAGGACTTGAGGGTAGACTGTCACATTTTTAATAAATATGTTTCTAATTAATTATTTGCGAGAGGATTTTCCAATTATTATTCACGCACGCATGCACACACACACAATACAGGTAAAGGAAATTACTGTCTCTAGAACAAATGGCTCCCTGTCCCAGCCCCAAAAATGCAGGGAACTTTAAAATTACCCACAGACATTCTTGGGTACATCCAGGGCGTGATCCGCGAATAATAGAGGACAGCCAAACAAAAATCCGCGAACTTGGGGACCCCTGTACTGTATTTGGTACACTTCACTGTATCTTTCGCCCTCCAATCAGTTAACCTTAGATGCAACCCTCACATAACTCATTTCCTCATAAGAATGACGACAAGAACATGAACCATGTCCCTATCCACCCTCATATTAAAAGTTAGAAAGGAAAACTGAAAAGGATTGAAACAATAGTTGAGGGAAAATTAAATCCAATTAAGCCAATAAGGAGCTACTAATGTAATAACCCCTAAAACATTTCATGAAAGAAGCCAAAGCATCGAAGCAGGAGGAAGAAACAAATAAACCTGGTTGTTTTTGCTGGTCAGTACAAGGGGAAACATCCCACTGAACCATTCGGGAGGATAGAAGATAAGAGTAGGGAGGCAGTGATTATGCACCGAGTCCACCAACAAACTATTTCCAAATGAATGAATCCTGGAAAATGACTACTCAAGTAACATCCATTATTTTATTTAAGAGGCATCTCACCTGACACTGATCATTCTGGTGCTGTACAGGTAATATGTTAGACCACAATGGTACAGAAAAACTCTGGCACAATGAAAAGCACTTAATGAGAATAAACATTTTCCACAAAAGAAAGGATCTAAATGACTTTTTTAATGCATGTAATTATATACAGTATAGCCTGGTTTTGCGTGGTTAATTAAACCCATGGAGGTCCGCATATAAAGCGAAACGCATAAAAATAATAACAGAACCTATGGGATTAATTGAAATAGAGACTGAACCGACCGCCAGACAACCCTTTTTTGGGCTATCGCCGACACAATATGTACATTGTAGTAAAAATATCATCTTAATTTTATAATGGTATGCATACATAATTAACATAGTATATGGGAAATATCAATAATATTAGGTTTTTTAACACTTACGTTAGTAGAAGAGATGGCTGGGCACACAGGGATGGGGGGGGTTGGTTCCGAGGCAGAGGGCAGATTATTGGCCCTCACCTGTATCTCAATCCATCACCGAGGCTAGCAGGGCCTCACCTTCAACCCCTCGAAATCCACATCCTCACTATCACTGACTTGGGCTGGCTGTGGTGGTTGGCGGGTGAAGAACTCAATGATGTTTTGTTGACGGCTAGCATCGATGTGGTCATGATACAGCTGAATATAGGGCTCCTGGCATTTCAACAGATGGTTATTCGACACTTGGTAGCAATGATTGACTGGGTCTTTGGCAAGGATAAGCTTCATTCTCTCAGCTAACTTGATGATTTCCTTCACATCAGCATGCGTTAGTTTCTGCTCTTATTCTTCTGTAACACCTCACTGCTCACTGACGTCATCATCTTCCAACATCTCGTCCTCAGTCACCTCAGGTTGCCTGATTACCTCCAGGATGTCGTCTTTGGTGGTCTCGGAGAAGCCTGCAGCTCTAACACTCTGTGCAGCCTCTCTTGCATTCTCCAATGCCACAGCAACAGACTGAGCCTCGCCAGCTACCGCTTGCCTCTGCCTCCCACCTGGGATACCCTCTAACACATGCCGCCACTCGTACCAAATCGTTGCCACAGATAGCTGCCCCCATTCCTCCACCAAGAAATCAACAGCTTTCTTCACGTTAAACAGCTTCCAGAACTGTTTGACCCACACTTCATGGTCCGCCAAATCTTGTTCGTGTTCCTCGTCCTCACTCTCGCTATCGGTGCCACTCTCTAGGTTCTGCAGTTCATCCTTGGTGTTGGTGAAGTTGTTCAGAAGCCGAAACTTCTTGGCGGAGAAAGCAGCCTTCACGTTGCAAATCAATTCCTGATCCATGGGCCTGATTAACGACGTAGTGTTAGCGGGAAGGAGGACCACTTTTACGTTGGGGTGACGATCCAACAAAAGGGGCGAGTGTCCTGGTGCGTTGTCGAGGAGCAACAAAATGTTGAATGGCACATTATTTTCCACACAGAATTTCTTGATATCAGGAACGAGACAGTTGTCAAATCAGGAGAGGGACAAACCAGAGAACATCCACGCCTTCCCTGAGGTTAGCCAGTGGACATTTAACTTGCTCATGTCCATATTCTTGTAGGCATGCGGCTTGCAGGCTTTGTGGATCACAGACAACTTCAGCTTAGCAGTGCTGGAGGCAATGGTGGTAAACAGTACAGTGATGCGCTCCTTCTGCATTTTGCGTCCCCGACACTTGCTAGCAGACTTGACTACGAAGGTCTTGGGTGGCAATTTCTTCCAGTACAATCCTGATTCACCCATATTGAACACTTGGTCGTCAGTGTGCTGTCCTTCCTCCATAATTTTCCGTAAAAATTGGGGAAAATTCCTGGCGGCAGCCCGGTCGGCACTTGCTCCTTCTCTGACTATCTCAATATTTGTGATCTTGTTGAGTCATTTAAGACCTTGCAGTCACCCAGCGGAAGCACTGAAGGGCTTGGGCTCTGCACCCCCCATTTTTCTTGCTACTGCTGCATAGAGTTTTCGGGCGTAATCCTGCAGTGCCCGAGTGTCGACCGCCATGTTCCTTCTTGACTGACGAATAATGTAGCTTACCAACAAACTCTCAGTCTTCAGCAGCACCTTATTGTGGCATTATTTCATCAGTGAGGCACCTACAGACTTGGTAATGTTCATGTGTTCGTTGATTTTGCCGGCATCCTTCTTGATCATGCGGATCGTCGATTCATTTACTCCATATTGTCTGGCCAGATCCACCTGTCTCGTGCCTTTTTCTAACTCCTGGACAATCTTGTACTTTACTTCATAGCTTAAGGCGCGTCACACCTTCTTGGGCTTGGGGCGGCTTGGGCCAGGTAGTTCAGGGTTTCTTGGGGGTGGTGGGGGTTCAGCGGAAGCCATTGTGGAGAAAGAAAAAACAAAACCGGTTCCTGGGCACGAATGAATATACACAGGGACAGTCAGACTGGCGCGGCGGTGGTGGAGAGGGCGGGTGGCAGTGGTGGCAAGGTTAAATAGACCAATCACAGCGCGCGACGGAGGGGGTGCGTGGGTGGTAAGGATACGTGGCCCAATCACAGTCCGCGACGTCAGCGGTGATGTCAGCGCCCAACACCTTGCCCCGCCGCTTGCCACGTATATGATGGCATTTACCGCGTAAATAATAATTATCGCTTCTGGACAGGTGCTGCGTAAATGGCCGTCCGCATATAAAATATCCGAGTAAACCCAGAATATACTGTATAAAAAAAATCAGTATATTGTACTGTACTCATCCTCCTCAGCTAAACACATATGGCCAGTCCAAGCTATGTGCAGTCTGTGTGGCTGCACACTGCACAGGGCCCCCATCACTTAGGGGCACCCGCTCCTGAATACTTCAATTCCAATGTGTCATATGGTGTGCGCATCAGAAAACTGCAGACGAGTGCATTTCAGCCATCTGCTGAGCATGCAGTATGGTACGGTACAAAATTACTGCACGGTTATGAGGGTGATAAAAGTTCGGTACGGTACGAAAATACGATTAATTTTTCGTACTTATATCGTACCACTTCGAACCAAGCCACTCTCTCGAAATGTTGGCTGGTCACTGTAGATATATGAGACGAATATGCTGTAATATGTAACTGTACTATTTACCATTATTGATTCAGGTCTCTGTATTATATGTTATAACCATACCCTCTTTTGTCACTGAGTGTAGTTCAGACTTTGAGCACATGCGCGCTGTACGCGCATGCGCAGATAGAGATACCCAGAGAGATTCCAAGGCAGGACGCTGTTTACCCTGTCTTAACTCCTTTTGTGTGTTTGTCCCAGAAATAGAACTTACGAACTTGACACCAGTGTGTTTCCTTTATCCCTGACTGGAAGCATCATCTGAGTCTCCCACAGTCACGTGGCCAGGACAATAGCTTGGGGCGATGCAGGTATGCTCCAGCCTTCAGGTCAGGTCAGGTCAGGTGAAGCCGTGAGGTCAAGTCAGGTCAGATCCGGCCACAATCAGCGAGCCAGTGAGACCCACAAAATTACATTGCCCCCCCGGGGGGGGGGGGGGGGGATGCCCCTGCCAGCTGACACACACACACACACACACACGCATGCATAATGACACATTTTTGTGGGCTAGGGACAGAAAATTAAGTAAAATGTGTAATTTAGCCGAGTGAAAGCCATGTACAGGTCACGACGCTGTTCTCTACACTTTTCCTGTGTCTGGCGGGCAGCAAAGATCATGTCAGTGGTGCCACATGATGATCTAAAACCACTTTGAGATTCTGGGAGGAGGTTTCCGCCTCAGGAAGAAGTCTGTTTAGGAGGACTCGGACGATAAACTTGCCAGCTATGGAGAGCAGCGAGATCCCACAGTAGTTGCCATAGTCTGACCGGTCTCCCCTTTTCTTTTAAATATTGACAATGAAGGCGTCTGTTTGATGGCAGGAGCTACCTCGTCCAGGATTGGAGGATAGCCGAGGTGGGTCAGCTCTGGATGCTGAGGGACCAGCTGGGTAGACAGGACATCCACATCGATGCTTCGGTTGAACAATGAATGGTAGTGCTCTTTCCAGAGCTGAAGGAGGTCTTCATCGTCTTTAATTATGTGGTTACCATCAGATTAGCGGAGGGGGGCTGCGCCACGAGTGACTGGCCCATAAAATGTTTTAGTGGAAGTGAAAAATTCGTGCATCTTGTGCTGATCTGACCAATTTTTGTGTTTCACATGCTTTATTTTTAAACTTGTCGTTCTTAAGATTGCGGGGTTCCCGCTGGGATGCCGATTTCTTCTTGGGGATGGAATCAGCTTTGGTCTGAGACTGAGGGTTGTTCTGCCAGTCAGTAAAAGCAGCACGTTTATCATCGATGAGTACATTGATTGCCGGGTCATTTTTATCAAACCAGTTCTGGCAGAGGATCTCTCTGCAGGTTTTTGTCATAACAGTATTAAGAGTATCCCATTCGGCACTGGGATTCACGTTGTTTGCTGTTGGGTTGTTTATAAGCCCATGTTCGAGCTGCTCTCTGAATGCATGTGCTACTGCTGGATTCTCCAGACGCTTAGTATTAAAACCTCTTCTGGAGGGTTGCTGCCATCGCCGTTTTGGGGCGATGTGAAGTGAGAGCTTGGATCTGACAAGTCGACGATCAGTGTCACATTGGTCTGACCCACGCATGGCAGAGGAGATGAGGGCATCTCGGCGATCTCTTTGCTTGACAATGATGTAGTCAACGAGATGCCAGTGTTTGGATCGTGGGTGCTGCCACGAACCCTTGAACTTGTCGGCCAGCCTAAACAAGGTGGTATTAGTGATAATGAGGTTGTGTGCACCACACTTGCTGAGGAGGAGTAGGCAGTTGGGATTGCACTTGCCTAGTCCATTTCTCCCTATGGTTCCCTGCCAAATGTCAGCATCTCTGCCAACTCTGGCATCGAAGTCACCAAGGAGCACAACCCTGTCTTCTCTGGGGATAGTGATTAGCACTCTGTCGAGAGTTGAGGCGTATGCACTGATGAAGAAGGCATGACATGAGTGATTCAGTGGGACTCAAAGCGTCATGAGGCGCTCGTTGATCCCAACAGGCATTTCAGTTAGCCTGTATAGGATGTGCTGGTGGATGGCAAAGCTAACTCCATAAAGCTGGTTTCTCTCCACAGCAGGCTTAACCTTCCAGAAGAAGGTGTAGCCAGACCCGTTCTGTGAGTTGGCCCTCATCTGGGAGCCGGGACTCACTGATGGCTGCTATGTCGATGTTATACCTAGCCAGCTCTTTTGCCACAAGGCCAGTTCTTCTTTCAGGATGCTCATTTGTGTCAGTATCCAAAAGGGTCCTGACATTCCATGCAGCCACCATAGGTTGTATGGTTTGGTTTTGTTTGGATCTGCGATTTTGGTTGTGTTTTCGACTGCATAAGGATGACCTTACTGGGTGTGGTTGCTCAGTCAGGTTGGTTTTTTAGGCAGGCTATGTTTAGGGCACCTTTTCTAGCCCCCTCCCCATGTGGGGTGAGTAGAGTAGCTCCTCCAAAGGGCTGCTCAGTCGGACAGACAGGATTGGATTGCACTGCTGCCTAGATCCAAGTACATAAACGACCATTTTATATGTGAAGCCCATGTGCAGAGTTGTGACTAGAGACTCCCGGCAGTCATCTCTGCTTGTCCCTGTCGCCACTCATCCATTGCCATAGGACTATTGAGGGTATAGGGGTTTTGATGATGATGATGAGAAGTATGATGAACTGGATGATGGCTGATTTTTCATTCGGGGTTTACTCCCGTAGCCTTATACCTACCAAGCTTAATCTGCAAGGCAGCGGGCAGTGGTTGGTAGGTGCCAGGGCGTGTCCACATGCCAGTGGGCCTGTGCACCGTCCCTCTGGGGCCCAGTGCTTCTCCGAGATCCCCTGCTGATTTAGACTGGGCCCACGAGGCATCCAGTTACTGTGTGTTTCCACGAGGAGGCACAGCAGGAGTCTTGATGGTGAAGAGGCTGTGTACTGGCAGGGGAAGACTTATGCAAGTTGCTTCCCTGTTTGCCATGAGGGCTAGCCAGCGTCCGCAGCTGAAAGCGAGAGGGAGCAAGCAGTGCTTGCACCTTAACACTAACATAATGCTGCCACTCTCGATACATCTCACCACCCTGTGTGTGGTTGCAAATACAGTCATCCCTTGGTTATAGCGCACTTGGTTATCGCGATTTTCGTTATCACGCCTCCATCAAAATCTGCACACCTGCCGTTATAGCACATTTTTCAGGCCGAGAATTTGGTTATCACGCATTTGCCTCCAGGTGTAATGTTTACCCCTTGGTTCACCTACATCTATTGAGGATAAAATTTTTCACCTACAAATTGACAATAACACATTTGCTGTAATCAGACATATCTAGTTGCCTCAACAATTGCAACCCCAGTTGCAATTGGGGGTTGCAATTTCAAATTCTGTGTCATTAGTAAGGAATAACGAAGTCTCGGGTGCACTCTAAGATTGAGAGAAAACGGAGGACTCAGGCGTCCTGAAGTGAGAGAAAACGGACTCCTACGATGGGGGACCAAATAAAAAAAGCATAGCTACATGTTTTGTGGACTACAGTATTGAGTGTACCCTTTTCATCACTTTGTAATAAACCTAGCCATGCCTAAGTGTGTTTCTGATATTTGCCATAACATTATATATATATTTAGTGGGTCTAAATGGTCGTAAAATGGGAAAGTTGGATTTGGGTCTTAAGTGCCTGGAACCAATTAGAATAAATCTCATAGGTTCTGTCCTTTCGTTATTGCGTTTTTCGTTTTCACGCACTCGGCATGGTCCCAATTACGTGTGATAACCAAGGGATGACTGTACACACATTATAATAATCATAATAATAATAATAATAATAATAATAATAATAATAATAATAAAATGGGTAAAGTCTGCATAATCTGTGGGTACCGGTAAGTATTTGAACTCATGAGTACAGTACAGGCATCCCCCGGGTTATGGAAGGGTTCTGTTCCAGAAATAATTTCCGTATCGCGAAATTACATAATGCGGGACCATTTTTCCCACCGACTCCCCTTATATAGTTAAGATGCATTCCAAAGGAAATTTTTTTGGGCCAAAAACGTAATACAAGCACAAATGATAATAAACAGTTTAAACACATACAGTACAATGATTCATTCATGATGTAACATGACAATAAATCCACCCCCCACTTTTTTATCATATTCGCCATTTATCATCTTACTAGCCGTTTGGGCGGTTTATCCAGTGTTAGTGCAGGAGGAAACCGGGGGACCGGGGGACCGGGAAACCTGTGGTGTTTAGTAGTGAGGGTCACACTGGATAACACCCTTCTCACGTGTGTCTGGGCCGAGGCTCGAACCCTTGACATATTGGTGAGAGTTATGAGCGTTACCTCACCAGAAATGATGTTGAGTGCTGCATGGTGTGGTGAGGTGAGGTGAGGTGAAGTGAGGTGAGGTGAGGTGAGGTGAGGTGAGGTGAGGTGAGGTGTGGTGTGGTGAGGTGAGGTGAGGTGAGGTGTGGTGTGGTGTAGTGTGGTGTGGTGTGGTGAGGTGTGATGTGGTGAGGTGTGGTGTGGTGTGGTGTGGTGTGGTGTGGTGAGGTGAGGTGAGGTGAGGTAGTAGTACTGGCAGTTGCCTCCTTAAAACATCATGTTTAATGTCCAACATAATTTCTTTACAAAATCTTTTAGCACCACTGCTTTCATTTGAACTTGATGGTCTTCTGCCACTCATCTTGAATAAGGGTACACAGTAACACAGAAGCATAACTGAACACTAACTGGGGAAAGAATTCAAACTGAGCAGCACCACTGTTGTTATGCTAGCTGCAGGTTAGGCGTGCACTGTCTTGTAGATATCACCAAGAATCCACACGAAATAAATCTGATAATTTGTGAATTTTTCTTTCTATATTGTGATTTTTATGTTTGAAAAACTTGATATTTTAACCAGAATTACATAAGGGCTAATACAGTCCTGAACACAAGCTGGGAAAAGAGTTCTAACTGCCTCCCTCCAACGGTGTTGTAGCAACCACTCAGAATCCACACAAAATAAATTTTAAAATATCGATGAATTTCTTTGTTATATATCACATTTTTATGTTGAAAAAAAAAATTGGTATATACATATATATATACAGTTAACCCTCACTTTACGCGGTTAATGTAACCCACAGGGTACCGCGGAAAGTGAGAAACGCGTAAAGTGAATAACATAACATATGGGATTAAATGAAATAGAGGCCAGCTGACCCCCAAACTAAAAGTTAAAATTAGTTTTTTCACCCAACATTTCTCTGGTAGGGAGGGAAGGTGGGGAGTGGGGGGAGGGTTGGGACCGACCGACCATCTGGCGCGGTTGGAAGAGGGGGGCAGGCAAGTTGGGGTACTTTGACTGGCAGATAATGTCGTGAAGAATATTCTTTTTTTATTAACTGAAGACATTTGTTTTAGATCATAAAATTCATACAAATTACTGGACCAGAATATAATTTACATTGCTGGAATTCTTACAATATGATGATCATTTTCAATATAAACATCATGGATTTTGCATTAGACATACAAATTTTAGATCTAATGTAATAATTTGGTTTACACAAAGCAAGTATTTTATCTTTTGTACAAAATATATGAAGTTTACATTCAAAATATTCCCTGACCTGCAAGGAATCCAGAAATTTCAATTATATTATCCTTACTTTAGTCTGAGGTATTATTTATTACTAAACGTTAAAATCTAGTGTTTCATCCAATCATTTCTCAGAGAGGTAGGGGCCAGTGAGCTGGGAAGAGGGGGGGGGGGGATTTGAGTCTATTATTTGAATGGACATTAACCTGGCGACTGTATTTCTCTTAAATATTAATTGTGTGAGCATACCATCATAAAATTTAGATGTTATTTTTACTACAACATAGCTAATGTGTCGGAAAAAGTGGAGTTTGGGGGTCGGTCGGTCCCTCGGTTAACGAGCACACTCCCTTCCAGCAGGTTGCTCGTTAACCGAAACCATTGTTTCAATGGGTTTTTGGGTAATTAGTTCCAGCTCACCGAAAATTGCCAGGATTCGAACCCACGGCCCATACATATATATATATATATATATATATATATATATATATATATATATATATATATATATATATATATCATGTAGCTCCACAATGAAAACGTGGATAAGATAAATCTTGATAAAATCACACGGGAAAAGGGAAACAACGGAGCTCCGTTGTTTCCCTTTTCCCGTGTGATTTTATCAAGATATATATATATATATATATATATATATATATATATACACCTAGACCCCGACTTACGACTACGTGGACTTACGACCGTCGGGACTTACGACCGCCTCAGATATAGATAAAAAAAAAAAAAAAAAAAAAAAAAAAATTTTATTTTTTATTTATTTTTTTTAAATGACACGCATTTTCTATACCGAAACGTTTCCAGTTAATGTAGTCTCCATGTATAATTAGAAAATTATGGGGGCCCCATGTGCATTCAGCTGACTACATTAAAGGTTAAGTGCTCAGTCACACTGTAACCATTCCTTATTATTTATTACTTTCACTGTACTGTATCCATTCATCATTATTCATTACTTTTACTGTACTGTATTTCATTGTAGATTTTTTATTAAAAAAAAAAAAAAAAAAATTTTTTTTTTTTTTTTTTTTTTATCTATGTCGGACTTACGACCATGTCGGACTTACGACCTGGATTTGGGTCCCTAACCCCGTCGTAAGTCGGGGTCTAGGTGCATATATACATACACATAGAGTCAACCCTCACTTTACGTGGTTAATATAACCCACAGGGTACCGCGGAAAGTGAGAAACGCATAAAGTGAACAACATAACATATGGGAATATAGTAATTGAAATAGAGACTGGGCCGACCCCCAAACTCCAATTTTTGACGACACACAACTATGTTGTAGTAAAAATTTTATCTTAACTTTATGATGGTATGCACACACAATTAATATAGAAGAGGTTAGGTTAGGAAAAATAAAGGTTAAGTTAGGAAAAATAAAGGTTAGGTTAGGAAAACTAAAAGTTAGGATTAACACTTACGTTAGTAGAAGAGATGGGTCGGCATACGGGGATGGAGACTGGTTCCAAGGCAGAGGACAGGCTTCTGGCCCTCAGGTGAGTCACCATCACTGTCATCCACACTTGTCAGGGCCTCCCTGACAAATCCCTCAAAGTCATCTTCACTGTCTCTACCTCTGTCACTATCACTGGCTTGGGCTGGCTGTGGTGGGTTGCGCGCGAAGAACTCTGTTATGCTTTGCTGACGGCTGGTGTTTATGTTGTCATGATAACTCTTGATGTAGGGCTCTATAGTCTGCAACAGCTGGATAGTGAAGATTTCATACCTGTTTGCGTCAGGGTCGTCGGGAAGGAGGAGCTTGACTTTCTCGATACACTCGATGGCACCCCTAACATTACTATGGGATAAGCGGTGCTCTTCTTGGGATGACGCACCACCTGCCTCTTCACTGACGTCATCATCATCTACAATCTCGTCGGTAGTCACAAAAGCATCCCTTATCACCTCCAGGATGTCGTCGTTGGTGGTCTCGGAGAAGCCTGCAGCTGTAACACTCTGCGCAGCTTCTCTGGCAAGGTCCACTGCTACTGCAACAGTCTGAACCTCACCAGTCACAGATTGACTCTGCCTAACGGCCGGAATGCCTTGCAACACGTCTCCATGCGTGACGAACAGTTGCTACAGACAGCTGATCCCATGCCTCCACCAAGAAGTCCACAGCTTTCTTGATGTTGAATATTCTCCAGAATTGTTTGAAAAGTATTTTTTGCTCTGCCAACTGTTGATCCTCGTCGTCTTCGCTCTTGCTATCGGTGGTGGTGTCACTCAGGTTACGCAACTCTTCCCTGGTGTTGGTGTAGTCGTTCAGGAGCTTGAATTTTTTTGTAGAGAATGCAGCTTTTACATTACAGATTAACTCTTGGTCTATGGGCTGTAATATAGACGTAGTGTTGGGAGGAAGGAAGACCACTTTTAGGTTGAGGGTGACGATCTAACAGTAGGGGTGAGTGTCCTTGTGCGTTGTCCAGCAGCAACAAAATCTTGAATAGCACATTCTGTTGCTCACAGAATTTCTTTACATCGGGAACAAAACAGTCATCAAACCAGGAGAGGGACAGTGTAGAGAACATCCACGCCTTACGTGCGGTCAGCCAGTGGACATTTATCTTGGTCATGTCCATGCTCATGTAGGCGTGCGGCTTGCGGGCTGTTTGGATCACCGATAACTTGAGCTTACAGGTACCGGAGGCATTGGTGTTAAACAGGACGGTGATGCGCTCCTTCTGCAACTTCCGGCCCCGAACCTTGCTGGCATTTTTCAGAACGAAGGTCTTGGAAGGTAGCTTTTTCCAAAAAAGACCAGATTCGCCCATGTTAAACCTGGTCGTCGGTGTACTGTCCTTCCTCCATAATCTCACGTAAAAATGGAGGAAATTCCCTAGCCGCAACACGGTCAGCACTAGCTTCTTCACCACCAATGTTGATATTGGTGATCTTGTTCCTCATCTTAAACCTCTGTAACCACCCAGAGGAAGCATTAAAGGGTTTGGGCTCTGTAATTCCCATCTTTCCTGACACTGCAGCATACAGTTCACGTGCGTACTCCTTAACAGAGCGCGCGTCCACCGCCATGTTCCGTCGCGCCTGACGCACCAAGTAGCTCACAAGTAATTTTTCCGTCTTGAGAAGCACCTGGTTGTGGAAATACTTTATCATAGAAGCACCTGTAGACTTTATGATCTTCATGTGCTCCTTTATCTTGGCTGCATCCTTCTTTATTGTCCGGATCGTAGATTCGTTCACACCATGCTGGCGTGCCAAATCAACCTGTCTTGTTCCTTTCTCTAACTCTTGGATGATCTTGTACTTCACCTCATAGCTTAAGGAACGTCGTGTCTTCTTGGGCTTAGGACAGCTGGGTCCAGGCAAAGAAAGGTTTCTCTCTGGGGGCGGTGGTCCGGCGGAAGCCATTTTATAGAACAATGGATACACGATTTGGCCTAGAGGGATGAAACTGCCGCAGCTAGGTCAAGCGTCGTCTTTCCTCCCTCCCTCCCTCCCCCGGGTGGACACGTCATATTACTTTAAACAAATTACAGCTAGAAGCGGAGGGAGGTAGGGATGCATGACCAATCACAGTCCGATACGTCATATGACGTCACTGATAACGCAACAGAGACATGCACTGCGCAACATTACCGCGCGGCTTGCCCAGGCGGAGGCGGGAGGCGAATCTAAAAATAGCGTCGAGCCAGGCACTCTCCGCATAAAGGGGTACACGCACCGAGGAATGTGAGCATCCCGGGTTCCGGCAGGGTACCGCGTAGTCGTGGAAACGCGGAATGTGGGACCGCGTAAAGCGAGGGTTGACTGTGTGTGTGTGTATATGTATATGTGTATATATATATATGTGTGTATATATATATATATATATATATATATATATATATATATATATATATATATATATATATATATATATATACAAGTATATATATATATATATATATATATATATATATATATATATATATATATATATATATATATATATATATATATATATATATACTTGTATATATATATATATATATATATATATATATATATATATATATATATATATATATATATATATATATATATATATATATACAAGTATATATATATATATATATATATATATATATATATATATATATATATATATATATATATATATATATATATATGTATATATACAAGTATATATATATATATATATATATATATATATCTATATATATTTCATGTAAATCCACAATGAAAACGTGGATAAGATAAATCTTGATAAAATCACACGGGAGAATGGAAACAACGGAGTCCATTTAACACGCAGACTTTGAACATATAATCAACGACCTCACCAGCAAGGAATCGAACCCTCGACTTACTGGGTGGCCCTAGGGAACGCTTACCGGCTAGCCGGTAAGAGTTCCTTAGGGCCACCCAGTAGGTCGAGGGTTCGATTCCTTGCTGGTGAGGTCGTTGATTATATATATATATATATATATATATATATATATATATATATATATATATATATATATATATATATATATATATATATACACATATATATATATATATATATATATATATATATATATATATATATATATATATATATATATATATATATATATATATATATATATATATACCAAATTTCCGTAAGGGTGAGTTTTTCGGCCGTATAACAATTTTTCGGGTCATAATTTCAAAATTCCATGTTGGCAAATTTCCGTAATCCCGGATTCTCTGATGCAGGGGATGCCTGTACTAATACCAAGTTACTGTAATAACACTGTTTTTGTATGCAAGTAAAAACCAGTTCTATTAAGAGTATACTTTACTTTTTCCTTTCTCTGATGCCTCAGATTCACAGCCATCCGTATAGCCTCTTCTCTTGGTCTTTTGTCTTGTAGTATAACTTATAAGAGCTGCCATGGCTTCTTCACTAGGGGTGAGTGGTGTTATCTCAGGGTCATTAACACCTGAAATAATACAAATTCATTAATATTCACTGCATAAATTTCTAATATGTCCCTACAATAACATTAAATATGCAATCACAAAACTTCATCATTAATCTCTCTGAATAGCCATTCCAATTACCCTTCCCTCTTCCTCACTCTGTCCCCTCAAAGTGGGAGACTTAAGTACAACAACTGACCACTAGTAGTCAGATCTGCCTAAACAGCCTTTGACCTACAGTGAGGAGGAAAGTCTGTTATATCAAGGGTCCATTAGATGTAAAACTTCCATCTAACAAACTACTATATATAGATATTACAGTCCGTTATATTGAGGGTCTGTTAGATGTGAAACCCCAGCTAACAGATTATAAGTAAAGGGAGGTCCATTATATGGAGGTTTCACTGTACTCGGGTATCCTGTTTCCCCTTTTGATTTCAGGTCATTCCTCCATTTCTTAATAAGTTTCAGCTGACAAAAGACAGAGCCAAGAGAGGAGGGAGGGTTTCTAAGCTGCCTGATTATGGGCACTACCAGAAAAGGGGATTTCAGAATAAATCCTCCATTTCTGCATTTCACTTTAACATCAGGTGGCCCTGTTACAAAAAAAAAGAAATAATGCTAATAGAATAGGGAGGAGGTGGTGCTACAATAGCTCAAGGATTAGAGAGACTTGTTCCTATCATATTTTAGGGCACATAAGTCACTTTTTTGTCTGAAAAAAAAAGGCAAAAAAAATCAGCGTGCATCCTATATGTGAAGTTGCAGTCTCCCATATGCTAATGAATGCCCCAATTGCTGTCTCTAGTAGGCTAAATTTTACGTAACCTAACTCCAGAATTAAAAAGTTATTATTATTTTAATTAATTCAAAAAATAATTATTGTAAATATAAAAGCTCGATTTATAACTACAGGTACTGTAATGATGATGATAACCTACACGGCAGACACCCATCTCTTCAGAGTTAGCTAAGCAGTACCGGTAACCATTTCTGAACTCTTACAAGCATTACAATCTATCAATCCCATACCTGCACATTTATTTTTAAATCTACAAATACTTGATACAAATGAAGATTTACAGATAACTTTCTTTTCACATTTGCATCTGTTAACATCGCTGGCAGCTTTATAGCCAGGTTAGACTCATCACTGTAACCCCCAAGCTACTGGGCCAGGCTGTGAGGTGTTATGGTTGTTTTTCATCTCACATTTTTGGGTAGATATACGTAAATTACTTTATTTATTTTTACTCATTTACATGCACACACCATCCTACATACATATTGTGAAAAAAGTAAAAGAAATAATTGTCCTAAGGGCAAACACAAAGGGATTATACATTTCTTTCCACACGAGTTAGCTGGCTCAGTGGGGGAGCGGGAGGAGGCGAGGGGTGTGCAGGGGAGGGGGGTGTTGACAACGCGAATTGGCTGTAACGCGATTTATGAATAGAGGAACGATATTTATATAACGCGAACGCTTGTTTGCTGTAACGCGATTTTTTGCTTACTATTTCTCCAATTTTGTGGTATTAACTGTGAATATGGTAAAGAAGAATATCTCCAAGAAGCGTTCTGGTGATCGCATTCCCAGTGATGATCGTAAAAGAAAGGCTATAACCCTTGAAGAGAAGCTCGATGTTATCTACCTCAAAATCACCCTTCTCCCCCATCAAGTTATATTCATATTTTTTCAAGGTAAAGTGCTACATTTACTGTATGATTTCATTATTAGATATGAATGTAACATTTATTTAGACTGTGCTATCCTTTGTGTTAGGCTAACTACTAAATTTTTTTCGATTTCAAGTAGTAATCTGCACCTAAACCTATTTTCTCCATAAGCCCTGTTAATTCTATTACGCGAATTTCTATAACACGATGTTTTACAAGAACACAACTATCGCGTTATAGCAGAACTGACTGTAATGTTATTTAATGTTAATAAATGGAACAATATAAGTAGCTAACCATTAATGGTAAAGGAAAAAAGTGACACTGCGCTTATGTAAGTGAGCACATGTGAAAACACATCGTCATTACTCTACATAAGAATATGAAAGCAACACTTATTCACTGCTCATATATATATTAAAGGGTTAAATGTTGTACTCTGTATAGACAAACAGAGAGAAAGAGCCGAAATGCCGGATGTAAACAAACCTTAATTTCCCGCGGCTTTGTTGTTGTTGTTTTTTTACGGGGATTAGCCCACCCGGGCACAGGTCACTGACCCACATTGGGGCCTGAGGGGCGAAAATGTAATACCTGTACTCCTGTAATAATAATAATAATAATAATTCAGATAAAAAAAAACTAAAATCATTCCGGACCACGGGAGTTTCTGGACCACAGAATGCCGGACTAGAGAGGTACAACCTGTACTGTATATGCAAATGGTGACTGTGAAACTTTCATTTGGCTTTTATTTACTGGTTTGGCAATACACTATTTTTTGCTAGGTATTAACATACCTAGGTATAAGCTAGGCGCCGCATTCTGGACTATATCACAAAAACTGGTTTTTAGAATAAACCGGCTTTTTTGTTGGAACTTATTTATTGGTAATATTTTTATTCATTCCTCATATTTACTGAATGCATTATTTTAAGAAGACTCTGGCTACAGGAAGAAAATCCACAAAAAAGTTTTATCCTAAATACTCCTTGTTATGGTCTTACATTCTGTAAAATACGGTACTTTACAGTATATGAGTTAACCCATTGTCATCAGGTTGAGTGGGTAACACTCTTTTACTGTGAAGATTTGTTGTTATCCTGGAACCTCCAGGAACGAATAAGCCACTGGAATTCAGAGCCTCAATTAATAGTGAAGAATTATGTCCTGTCCAAAACAATTCAGTTAAAATTGTTTCCTGGGCATGAACCACATATAAGCCAGTTTCACCAAAGACAGCTGACAAAGCCATGAGATGCTTGCTTCCAGTACAGTCCTCATGCCAGCAGCATCTGGTGTTCTTAGGGCCAAGCAGTCACCCATATAAGAACAGTACTCACCAGACCCAATGTTGCTTAACTTCGCTGATCAGACAACAAGTGGTGTTTCCAATGTGGTACAGTTTCATCTATTATTATCAAAAAACCCATAATATCCCATTACCAAACTTAGTGTTAATTTACACATCTAAAAAGGTAAGGGAAACAGTATTGGTAACCCTTATGAAGTTTATGACCTAAGAATGAGGAAAAAAGGCACTAACAGGTAAAGACATGGGAAGAGGCTTCAGATGTAGTTAAAGTTTGAGTTAAAATCAATTCCTGCTAGGTTGAAAAGGATCAATCAATTTTGTAAATTCATAACACATTATGGGTATCCATTATTTAGCGATCAGGATGCGTTCATGAGAAAAAAATTGCTACGTACAGGGTAATGAACAGTACGTACAGTGCTCAATAACACGTAAAAGTTACAATAACAGCGATACACAGCAATAGGAATGATGCACAGCGATAAAAAATGTACGGATCAATCACTCGAGCACACAATATCACAATAGTACAAGGTAGTGAACAGTCCGAATAGTGCTCAATAACATGCCAAATTCACAACAATAACAGCAATGTACAACAATAGGAACTGTGTACAGCGATCGATAATATATGGAGCAATATAATAAAGCAAAGAAGTCAATGTTCAAAGATAGGCGATAAGCAACAGTATAGTAACGCCGTGGGTTGATAGGTGGCGCGCCAGTAGCATACCCTTACAATAAGAGTGTTAGGGTACCAACCCTGGGGACAATGAAAGGCCGCGTCCATAGTCTGTTTATTAGCGAAGGTGACAAGGGGGAACAGACATGTCCACACTGATTGGAGGCTGAACCAGAACTGACAGTTGAATTCCGCTGTTGGTGGACCCATACACTGTTGCCAAACTGGCACATAACCCAACAAAGAGGTTTCCATATAACAAACCTAGATATGATATGTGCCCCTTCTAGTTACCAAAAATTTAATTTCTGCATTTTGCTGAAAAAGCTATACTGTACAGTGAACCCTCACTTTACGAGGTTAATTCAACCCACAGGGTACCGCGGAAAGTGAGAAACGCGTAAAGTGAACAACATAACATATGGGATTAATTGAAATAGAGACCGGGCCGACCCCCAAACTCCACTTTTTCAGACACAATACCTACGTTGTAGTAAAAATAACTTCTTAATTTTATGATGGTATGCACACACAATTAATAATTAAGAGAAATATCAATAATATTAGGTCTTTAACACTTACATTAGTAGAAAAGATGGCTGGGCACACGGGGATGGGGGGTTGGTTCCGAGGCAGAGGGCAGATTATTGGCCCTCACCTGTATCACTTGTATCAATTGTATCACTATCCACCACAGAGGCTTGCAGGGCCTCTTTGTCAAACACCTCAAAGTCCATATAAGTCCATATCCTCACTATAATTATCACTATCACTGACTTGGGCCCGCTGTGGTGGGTGGCGGGTGAAGAACTCGGTAATGTTTTGATGACCGGGCGACCTTGTGCGCACCCTGCTCGCGCCGCTTACACAACATGGCGGATGGCGGGAGAGGGCAGGAGAGATGGCGGGAGGTTTGGATCCACAAAGGCGCGGCTCGCCAGCCGCTCTCCGCGTAAAGGGGTAAACGCACCGCGGAATGTGAGCATTCCGGTTTCGGCAGGGTACCGCGTAAACGTGGAAACGCAGAATGTGGGACCGCGTAAAGCGAGGGTTGACTGTATAATGATTTCTAAAATCTTTTCTAAAATTTAGGTTCGCTGAATCATAGGTACAGTATCTTATATATGGCCTCCCTGTCCAAATACATCAGCGTCGACCTTGAAAATCCAACATTGCTCGGCGTGGTCCTGGAGACATCACATTTTGCATTTAATTTACCGTACACCACTTTATTTTGTTAAATACACCTTTTTTGTATTACTCATGATTATATGATAGTGGATAGATAGGTAAACAGAAAAAGGAATTAAAAACCATTCTTTTCTTTTTTACTTACATGTGGCAATTCTAAATGAATGTGGCTAGCAGAGGCCTCTGCTCCACAACAAGTATGCTATACATGTATTGAGTTTCAGACATCACTTACATAAAATAAATAAAATTTACATAAATCTACACATACAGTATTTTACTTTTTATTGTATTCAAATTTGTAGATATTATTCACGGAGGTAATTCTTAGGAGCACGCTATTATCGGATACGGCACAACGGTACAGTTTTACCACATATACGCTGTGACAATACCGCCACTACACCATGTTGTGCTGATACTGAACCCTAAAATACTGACAAATTACATTTATTTACACTATACTGTATACAAGAATAGCAAGAATTTTAAAATTTTCAAGGACATATACTGTAGATACACGCCCTTAACATGGTGTCTCTTACCTTAGTACATGTATATGTTAATCTTTGCCCTAAGCCTTGTACAGTAAGGGTATTAAGTGACAGTAGAGATGCCCACTTAAATGTACAGAATCCCCATTTTTTCGACTTCCCTCCTGTTTTTTCCCAGTGAGTTGAAGATTGCTAAATCAACAATTGCTGAACCAAATTATCGCTAAGTGAACAATCGCTAAGCGACGGATACCTGTATAAGTGTCTTTAATATGTCAAGTAAAAAGGAAAACAGAACAAAAATCTATTACAGGTTGACAGCCCATTATCCGAAATTCCGAAAACTGAAAAGCTCTGAAAACCGAAAAAAGAAAATTTGTGGAGCAATTTTTTTTTTTTTTTTTTTTTTAGCCCACCCGGGCACAGGTCACTGACCCACATCGGGGCCTGGGGGGTGAAAATGTAATAGTAATAATAATTATTATAATACAGGTAATAATAATGATAATACAGTAATAATAATAATTAATTATTCATAGTAAATAAAATTCTTAATAAAAAATACACAAAAATAAAATAAGAATGATAATAATAATAATAATAATAATAATAATAATAATAATAATAATAATAATAATAATAAAGAAATACAGGAATGAAAAAAATATCAAAAGTGAGAAACATGACCTAGACCTATGAATTATTATTACTATAATTATTATTATTATTATTATATTTTAGCCCCCAGGCCCCAATGTGGGTCAGTGACCTGTGCCCGGGTGGGCTGATCCCTGTAAAAAAAAAAAAAACATTCTGAAATCCGAAAAATTCCAGAAACCGAAATGCATCTGGTCCCAAGGATTTCGGATAAGGGATTGTCAACCTGTACTAACAGTTTCATTCCGCACAGAAAACAACCACCGCATACACATCTTTACAGAGAATAAGAGAAACATCTAGTAACTATCACGTGCGTCAATCTCAGCTGATTTCCCTTTTTCTTGTGATTGGTTTATGATTATGTTAACCGAGCGACAATTGACCAATTAGCTCCTGTAACGCCATCTACTTTCAGACAAGAAAACTGAATTTACAGGGTAAACACTAGAGTTACAGACTGCTTCGGACCCCGTAAGTCAATTTTGAGTATGGGAAATTTACGGGACTGTAAGGAGTCTATAAGTTACGGTACTGTATCTCTGCTACTGTACCTATACTGTACAGTACAGTACAGTACAGTACTGTATGTGAGAAGTGCAAGTTAGTGTTGCCATTGCCGCCAGGTATTTTCTGGCAGATAAAAACAAAGAATCACTGAACCATGTTTAATTGTACCATTGAGCATTAGAAAAGGTAACTGTTAAGTTTACCAGTTTTGGGCAATTTTAATGATTTATGCCTAACAAAAATGGTGGGCAGATATTTTGCTGGTCAAAATGTTATATTTATTAAATTTATATAATAGGCACCCTGTACTGTAATGTCTTTATTTTGGAGGCGATTAAGCCATAGTAAGGTTATGTAAGGTTTAAAGTGAAGTGGTGACAAAACATCCTGCAACCAACAAAAACAAAGATCAGTGAAGATCTGTTCGTACTTACTGGCCAGAGAGAGCAAGTTACTCAGAAGCATTTGAAAAATTTTCATTTAAGATTTTGGAGGTAGGGAGGTGTAGTACTGTATGTTACAAAATAAAGTTTTCAGTGGCATAATAATTCTTTTATTATTAAATTAATTCTATATTTTCCTCCTATTTCAAAATCCTGCTAACTTTGAAGGTTAATTTATAATTGTTGGATCAAGAAAAGGTGTAACTATGTGCAGAGAGGTCTTGGAATACGTACAGTACTCAAACTATAAAAAAAAATAAAAAATAAAAATAAAAAATAAAAATAATCATGGCAAAACAGAAGATATTAAGATAAGCAAATTAAACTACAAAAATCTCTGATAAAGAAAATTAAATATATTTTAAATATTATCTAAGCTAATTAAAAGGCAAGGGAACTTTCTCTGATTTAAGTAGCTTCTCCTTAACAAGTAAACTAAATAATTTTCTGTACAGCCAACACAATAGGACATGCTTTCTGAACACTCTAACATAACATTACGTGAAATAGCTGTACGAGTTTAGGGTTGCCACCTTAATAGCCGATTCAGAATAAAAGGTTCCATTGGTACAGTACTGTAATTTTATTGTACTTTATAAATCTGGAACCTTCAAATGTTTGGCTACAACAAATTTTTCCCTCCTACTGTATGCCATTACCTGTGTGCCTTCAATATTTGGGTGAATTAAAAAATGACATGCCCAGATTTAGGGAAGAATAAACCACTGGTTATACATAGCTTGGTGGTCTATTTCTGTTCAAATCTGACAGCTATTGGTAAACCCTGATTTACCCTCCTGGAAATAATCACCTAATAGCTTTGTCGGCTATCCTTCGTCAAATTGTCTCAGTGTTGCCAGACAGTGTACTAGCCTAAAATTCTACAAATCCAGAGGCAAAAATTCCCCCAAATTCTCCATTTCTCTTAGTATTTCAGTGAAAGTCGATAATTCATAAAATAATAAACCATACAATATGCAGTATTGTAATAGTAAATATAAAATACCAGTACAGTATGGTCAAAATTTGTTAATCAGGATAAGATTGAATGACACTTCATATTTACATGAGTAATTGATTTGTAAATATAGTAGCCTGAAAAAAAAGCAGATTTAAGGATGAATTTTAAAGGATTAAAATGTTAATACAGTGAACATAAAATTATAATTTTAACTTTTTCCATTCGGCCAAGTTATCTACATTTCACTACTTTATCAATACAAAATCACTTGCATGAGTTCATCTTTTTTAACATCTTATCATTAATGTAGTATCTTACATGATTTAGTGGGAGAAGGAGAAGCCACACACAGACTCTTGTTCAGGTGGTTTATTCTGTCTGGTGTTACCGTGAGCCTAACACATTCTTGATTACACAAGCCCAAACACATTCTAACTTTGGTAAGAAGTAACATAATTAATAATGTATATATAATCAATAAAGGCAGCATATAAACATACACATACAGTCGGCCCTTAACATACGCGGGGGCTAGGTAACAGAGATACCCGTGAATGTTAAAAATCCGTGTACTTTTGCTGCCCCCCCCCCCCCCCTAAATAACCCCTGGCCCCCCATTTCCTTATTTACCGTATATACCTGTGTGTAGTTCGAGTTTTTAAGACCAAATTATTTTGCAAAAAATTGGGGGTCGACCTCTAAAAGGGTAATAGTTTCGTTAGGTTGAAAATTATTTACCAGTAACTACCAGAAAACAATGGAAACGACGCACCAACACACCACCAGCTGTGAGTGTCGGTACAGTTGCCAGGGCAGTCTCTTGCGTCATCATAGCTAGCCCAAAGTAGCCAAATCCATGGTATGGTATACACAGGACGATGTAAAACAAAGTATTCATTTGTTAAAGTTTATTTATAGATACTGTACATAAATTTTTGTTCATTACATTTGAAACATCAATCTTTGTTAATTAAATTTGATACAAAAGAAAACTATGATACCGTATTTTCATTAAAATATTACATCACAAGTATATTTTACCTTAACTGTGACTGAATGAATATATTCTCAGAAATAAATATGGAAATGTAATATTTTGGCTGAAATGACGTACATATTACTGTATAGTGGAAAGTGGGATAAAATTACGAAAACATTGATTTTCGCTTTCTTTCGCTGTTCAAAAGATTTTACCGTAATCGCTTTTCGAATGGTTTTCAGTTAAAAAACTGTTGTACTGTACTCGTACTGTATTACAATAATATTCTATCCTATCATTAGCCTTATAATCCCACAACTGAAAACCATTCGAAAAGCGATTACGGCAACATCTTTTGAACAAAAGAAAGAGAGAGAGCCATTGCTTGCGTCACAATTTCATCCCACTTTCCACTGTAATACGTACATCATTTCAGCAAAAATATTACATTTCTATGTTCTCAGAAATAAATGGTAGTTTTGTTGAAATGTAATGTACATATTTAATATTAAAATGCAAAAATAGCTATAAAAACAATTAATACACCCGTAATGTACTGGCTGGCATCTCCACTCGTCCCTGCTCCTGCGTCCAAGGTCACCTCACCACTCCTCCCAACTAGCTCCCTCCGCACCGTCACTACTGCCGACAACAAACACAAATGTTTTGTGAATAACTGTACCTCCACTTCCTATGTACAGTACTTGTACCGAACTGTACTGTGCTGTGCATTTTTACAAACAATAAACATGGCAAGAAAAGCAATTAAAAAAAGAGATGAGAATTTCACTTTACTGTACCGTACCTCTCCTCGGCGACAGGGCGGGGGTCATCGGGCTCATCGTCACTCAATTCCATAACAGGTGGTGGAGTGGGGGCGACTGTGGATTCAGCTGCTTCCTCACTGCCGCCAGTGATTGATGGTGTTAAATCTCTCCTTCGGTGATCAAAGAACATGGTGATGGGGAGTTGCCGTCTCTTTCTTTCATTTCTTCCATGATGTTTTTGTATGGAGCAAAAACGTCATCCATCCCTCGCATGAATTTCAGGGCACGCACCATGGAGGGGTCCATACTATAGGCCAGGTTTTTCAGTGCCTCAATATTCCTGGTCATCTCCCCCAACTTCTCCAACGTTATTTCTTGGTGCTCTTCCTCATCCTCTTTCCCTTTCGCTTCCTCTTCCTTGCCTGAGTCTACTAACTCCTGTAGATCCTCCTCGGTCAGTTCAGTGTCGTGCTCTTCAATTACCTCCCTAATCTCGTCCTCTGCCATGTCCCGGAAGCCTTCAGCAGCCACTTTCCTTGACAGTGCCAGGGTCTTTCTGAATATTTTCATTAAAATCCATCAAAATCATTTTCCTTGTCATCGTCTTAAGCACCAAACAGCACATGTATATTTTACCTAAACTGTGCCTGAATGAATATATTCTCAGAAATAAATAGTAGTTTTGCTGAAACGTGATGTATTTCAATGTAAAATAGGATAAAATACATGACGAAAACAAAAGACTTTACCTAACCTTCCAATGTTCAAGAGATGTTACTCGTTTTTTTAATAGTTTTCGGTTAAAATACTGTTATATTACAATGATATTATATTCATACTGTGCTTGATATACTACATTCACGGAAATGTAATATTTTTGCTGAAATGACGTACGTATTACAGTGGAAAGTGACGAAAACAATGACTTTCGCTTTCTTTCGTTCAAAAGATGTTACCGTAATCGCTTTTCGAATGGTTTTCAAATAAACTGTTGCATCACAAGTGAATTAGGATAGAATATTATTGTAATACAACAGTTTTTTAACTGAAAACCATTCGAAAAGCGATTACGGTAACATCTTTTGAACGAAAGAAAGCGAGTCATTGCTTTCGTCACTTTCCACTGTAATACGTACGTCATTTCAGCAAAATATTACATTTCCATATTCTCAGAAATAAATAGTAGTTTTGCTGAAATGTAATGCATTTCAATGTAAATTAGGATAAACTACATGAAAACAAAAGACTTTACCTAGCCTTCCGATGTTCAAGATATGTTACTCATTTTTTTAGTAGTTTTCGGTTAAAATACTCTTATATTAGTGATATTCTATTCATACTGTGCTTGATATAATACATTCACGGAAATGTAATATTTTTGCAACTACAATGCTGATGTCAACACAAGCGTGGTTACAGCGAGACTGACTGAGTGAGGGAGAGCTATGCAGTGTGTGTGTGAGGTTGCGGGAGCGGGGAGTGTCCCGTGTTCGGTGCGGCCCGCGAGTTGAATGGCGCTCGATTTGAATGTACTTCAATTACTTCAATGTACAGAATATTCCTCCGGCGGGGCAATCCGCGTATTTGCGAATCCGTGAATGCTAAACCCGAGTATGTGAAGGGCCGACTGTATATAACAACTAACAGAAGTAATGATAAGAGGATTACAAAACATTTTGAATGAAGCATTCCAACTCATGTCATTTCCTTTGTTTTGTTTTTAGATTACCTTGTATTGTATCTTATTTATTTATCATTTTCACCACTTATCAGCTTACTACTAGTTATTTTGGGCGGTTGGTTTATCCAGTGTTAGTACAGGAAAAAGATGGTGACTGGGGAACCTGTGATGTCTGGTAAGGTCACACTGGATAACACAGTGTCCAGGCTGAGGCTCAAACCCTTGACATATTGGTGAAAGATACATGCGTTATCGTTATATCACCAACAGTTGAAGAAATTCTTTCAGCTGTGGCGCTAGAGTAGGGAAGTCATAGAAAACCAGAAACAAAATATGACAAACTAGGAAACACAGGAGCATCATCTCTTAATTTGTTTCCAAAACACTTCAACTGGGAGTAAAATTTTGATTCAGTACAAAAATCCCCCAAATTGAGATTGACTATCCCCATTTCTCCAGGAATGTCTCAATATCCCCATGTCTGGCAACAATGCCTTATTGTTTACCATTTTTGTTTACATGCTCTGTTTCGGCACACAGGAAATTGTATGCACTACAGTATTCCCATGGCCTACATGCACTGTATACCTATATTGTCAATATTCATGCTGAAGTGTACAGTATAACTGCACAGTTTATAATCATGCTTATCTAATTATAAACCTGTATGCCAATTTTACTGAATAAATAATAATATTAATATTATTATTATTATTATTATTATTATTATTATTATTGTTGTTGTTGTTGCCTTTTTTTTTATTTTTGCAGTTACAATTATTTTTTCCAGTGCTTTACTGTAAGAACAAAAACCCCAAAGATACTTCTCTTTTTTTTTTTCAGTATCAGATAAGCTGAGGTGCTAACACAGGCATTTGGAGGCATCCTGAACTGAACCTGGTCAGTTTACAGTACTGTACAGTACTGTATAGTCTTGATACTTGATGTGTACAGCATAGTTTATGATTTTTTATTTATTTATTTATTTTTTTTTTTTTTACGGGGAGTAAGGAAGATCCAAACAGGCCTTGAGTAACATTGGTAAGGTCTAAGTCTTCTTTGTTTTCAACCACATCTGAATCTGTGGATTCCTTATTCAAGGTATTTTATGAAAATGTTTCTAAACTTCCTGATCTCTCAGCACTTACAAAGAGGCCAAGCAACTGTGGGTCATCATTCATTGTTTCTAGAAGGTGATACTACACTTTGTTGGCCCGATATTTGCCCCAAAATGATCTCTGAATTAGATGAAGTCTGGGCTAATATATTGAAAGACTTAAAATTCATTCCTGCAGATAGGAATGCTCACAAGTTTAGTTTTTTGAAGTTCCAATTTAATGACAAAAAGAGTTCCTTATATGAACTTTTCCAGTATTTGTCGGCTCCAAAATATGCTGATATAAGTTATGAAATAAATTTGAAACCAGTTGCTTCTGCACTGTTGATTGAAGAATTCAAATTTAGAAAGTTGGCAGCAGGTATTTGGTCTGCAATTATGATGTGTCAGTTATTGACTAAGTTTATGCTGGACTATGAGAACAGTTCAGAAGTAGACACATGTTTTGCTGCTGCTATACAAGGGATTCCATATTCCCTGTACAACTCATTTTTGGAAATGTTGTTGAAAGCCCTAAAACTAAAAGCCCGGCTAAGGAACCAAGCCACTAATAATGCTTCAAGTTGTAGTGCTTATTTATTGCTACGTTCTTCCCCTCTTTCTCCTGCTTTGTTTGATGAACAAACATTAGGTAAGTACAGGGTATAGATCAGCTGTTGAGCAAGCTATTAATATTTCTGTTCCCAGGATTCCTCAGACCTTTTGGAAATTTAAATGAGGAAGGTCTAACAGGGGAACAGGACCAGCTGCTAGGTTCAGTTATTAACCTAGAGGAAATTTTAGAGGAAACAATTCAAGACGTAGTAAGGGTAACCGTTTGTTCATTAGTGGAAGGAGACCTTCTTCCACCACATCAGCGGTCATTCCCTTCCAATGAAGCCAGACAGCTGGGTCGTCTAGGGGGTTGGGAAAACAGGTGGACTTCTTCCATATGGGCTTACAAGACAATCAATGGGGGCCTCACATGGACTTGGTTGAGGCGCCCTCCCCTAGTGTTACCAAAAATGGGTCAAAAACCAACCCCCTTACTCACATAATTTGTAATTCAACTGTTATACAGAGATGTGATAGAAATGTTGCAGTCAGAGAAGTGTTTCATGTCTCGCCTATTCCCAGTTCCCAGGACAGGCAGCAACAATTTGATATGGATTTTAGATCTTTCTGTCCTAAACAAGTTCATTACCAAAACAAGTTTCAAGATGCTCACTTACGATCATCTGAGGCATCTACTTCCGCCCAATGCTTGGATCTCAAAAGTGGATCTCGAAGATGCCTATTATTACGTGCCTGTTGCTCCCAGGTACAGAAAGTTTCTAGTATTTGCAGTGGGGGATGTTAGTTATCAATTGACAGTGATGCCATTTGGCCTGACAATTGCAGCAAAAGTGTTTACAAAACTGGCATACATCCCCAGAGATATCCTTGCAAAGGAGGGCACAAGAACTTTTGCTTATCTAGACAATTGGTTGATAGTGGGAAACTCTTTCGAAGATTGTCAAAAGGCGACCTAACGTACACTAGTACTATTTCAAAACCTGGGATTAAAGATAAACCAGGTCAAATCCAATCTCAAACTATGTCAAAAATTGGATTGATGAGGTCTCCATTTGGACACAAATCAGCAGTAAGTCAGTCTACCAGGAGCAAAGGTAGCAGATGTGATAAACCAAGTAGAAGCCTTTTGTGCAAAGAAAGAGGTTTCTTGGCACGATTGGGAAAAACTACTGGGTCTTTTGAATTTTGCCACAATAGTAGTTCCTTTGGGCAAGTTAAGGAAGAAGCAACTAACTCATCGGGGGTCAAATTTGCTTCACAGAAACATAAATTTTGCTATTCAGATCAAGAATCTTCTGTCTTGGTGGAAAAATTGGGACAATCTAATCGGTTCATCTCCCTGTGTTCCCCCTCAAACAGACTTGGTCGTTTGTATGGACTCGTCCGAAATAGGATGGGGATACCATTCCTCAAAAGGAGAGTTCCGTCAAGGGAAGTGGAGCAACTCCCTTTGGGGCAAACACATAAACATAAAATAATTAGCAGTAATCCTATTCTTTTTGTTGGCAAACCCAAATTTCAAAAACATGACGATTCTGTTTGCCATGGACAACAGAACGGCAGCGTTTTGTCTCAATCATCAAGGCTCAACCAGAACTTGGCCTCTTCTAAACCTATAGGAATAATTTTCAAAGTTTGTGTAACACACTTTACCTCAAAGCAACTCACATACCAGGAGTACAAAACAATTGGGCAGATGCGTTGTCCGGTCAGATATCGAAGTTCAAGAAACTAGTGAGGAGGTTTGGGACGCCACAAATAGATCTCTTGCCTCACAAAACAATCACAAGATGTCAATTTATGCATCGCTGGAGCGGTCGAATCTTTTAGGAAATGCTCTACTCATAGATTGGAACCATTGGAATTCAATCTATCTGTTCCCACCTGTGAAAATGTTGCCCAAAGTGGTTCACAAACTCAGATCCTTCCAAAGGAAGGTCCTCTTAATTGCACCATATTGGATCCTACAACTGTGGTGTCTTGATCTGTTGGACTGGTGCCCGCATCCACTACGATTACAACAGGGATATCTAGAACAGGTACTGCACCCTCAGTTCGAGATATCCTTGGCACTTCACGCTTGGAGTTTCTCGAAAGATGTTTAAATAAATTGTTGGGTAATTCCAATATCGTTATCCAAGTGATAGCAGGTCATAGGCCCCAAACTTCTATGCAATATGAGAAAGCTTGGAAAAATTTTCAACAATTTATCAGGTTAATGACTCCAATCACATTGTCAGAAACAGTGGTGTTAGAATTTTTAGATTTTCTGTTCAGAGTTAAAAACCTTCAAGGATCGACAATTGCATCTTATAAATCAGCATTGGTTGACCCTCTGGCGTGGGGTTTTAATATTACTTTGAACCCAAGAATTTATCAAATGCTCAGATTGTCCCTTTTATTCAGAGACCTCCTCGGCCTAAAAGAATCCCACCTTGGTCTCTCGATAAAGTTACTAAATTTCTTATGGGGCCTAATTACAATATAAATCTGAACCAGGACAGATTGCTCCAGAAGGCAGCCTTTCTTCTAGCAATAGCAACAGGTGTGAGAATCAGTGAACTGATTTCAATTTCCAATAATCCATCATTATTGGTATTTTCTGAGGAAGATGTCACCCTTTTTCCTACGGAGATTCTAAGAAAAAATGAAAGGGACGATTTTAGAGCTCAACCTATCAGGAAAAAACGGCTGATGGAAGAGACAAGGGTTCCTCATATATTGTGCCCAGTTAGGAATCTTCAAGAATGGTTAACCAGATTCCCTAATTGAATCCCCTATGTATTCTCATCACAGGATGGTAAGAAATTGTCTCCTAGTCAAATGACAAAATATTTATCTCAGTTAGTAAGTCAAGCAGACCCTGGCAAGAAATTTTTGGCACATGACACCAGGAAATATGCAGGGCCTGTGGCCTTTCTGCGGCATATGAACCTCAGTCAGATCAAAGAAGCGGGCTTTTGGAAATCTTCAAAAACCTTTCAAAACAGTTATCTTCATCTATCTCTGGAAGATGCTTGACATGTAGTGGTGCTGGGGTCCCCTCCCCCACCTAGTTATTCTCCACAACCAGGACCTTCTTCTTCCTCATCAGAGTAAAGTGAGTATCCTAATTGGGATATGTAAATTAACATTTTACCTTCCGGTAAATGCTCCTAATATTGAAAATATTAAAAAAAATAATAAATAAATAAATAAATAAATAAAAAATTATAATTATAATCTGGACCTAAGCTAGCGGAGCCTTATATGCAATGTCACCTCCCTCTCCACCTCCTGTTCAGGTAATCAAAGCGAGATGTCGCATTCTAGATTGAACAAAAAGCCATTTTTTTCTAAAACCAGTTATTGTGATATAGTCCAGAATGCGACGTCGACATCCCACCCATTTCTACCCCTAAGAGTTGACATTTGTTTACAGCTCGCTCTAGGGCAAGAGATGACGGAAGCAATGCGTGTGATGGAGGGTGCGGGAGGGGGTTTTGAGAATTGCAATTAAATGCCAGGTAGCGACGTGTCCTAATATTACGTATTAAGTTATTATTAGATGTTTTAATTGCCTGTATGTTGGCCTGGTGAGTTATTGCTAGGCATTAACATACCTAGGTATAAAAGCTAGACGTTGCATTCTGGACTACGTACTGTATGTCACAAAAATTGTTTTTTAGAAGGAAAAAAAGCTTCTTTTTCTTTCTATGTTTTAAGGGCATTAGCCCACCCAGGCACAGGTCATTTTTAATGACCCACATCAAGGCCTGGAGGGGAAAATATAATAAAATAATAATAATGATGATGATGATAAAAATAATATTTATAATAGTACACTAATAAAATTAAAAAATATACAGTTAACCTTCACTTTACGCGGTCCCACATTCCGCGTTTCCATGTTTACGCGGTGCCCTGCCGGAACCCAGGATGCTCACATTCCGCGGTGCGTGTACCCCTTTACGCGGAGAGCGGCTGGCGAGCCGCGCCATTTTTGGATCCAAACCTCCCGCCATCTGCCATGTTGTGTAAGCAGCGCGAACATGGTGCGCACAAGGTCGCCCAGTCATCAAAACATTACCAGTTCTTCACCCGCCACCCACCACAGCCGGCCCAAGTCAGTGATAGTGATAATTATGGTGAGGATATGGACTTATATGGACTTTGGGGAGTTTGACAAAGAGGCCCTGCAAGCCTCTGTGGTGGATAGAGATACAATTGATACAAGTGACACAGGTGAGGGCCAATAATCTGCCCTCTGCCTCGGAACCAACCGCCCATCCCCGTGTGCCCAGCCATTTTTTCTACTAATGTAAGTGTTAAAAAACCTAATATTATTGATATTTCTCTTAATTATTAATTGTGTGTGCATACCATCATAAAGTTAAGATAATATTTTTACTACAACATAGTTGTGTGTCGTCAAAAAGTGGAGTTTGGGGATCGGCCCGGACTCCATTTCAATTAATCCCATATGTTATGTTATTCACTTTACGCGTTTCTCACTTTACGCGGGACCCTCCGGGTTACATTAACCGCGTAAAGTGAGGGTTAACTGTATATAAAAATTAATAACAATTATAATAAAAGAAAATAATAATAATAATGATAAAAATTTATAAAAATTATAAATACCCCAGTAATAATAATAATAATAATAAAGAGCCATAAATAAATATAAAAATTAACAAATATCAAGAGTGAGAAATAATATACCGTAAGTATGTTGTGTTGTCAAAGTAAGAGTGACAATTGAGACCCTGCAGTTGTGTGTAAATGAGGCAGAAAGTCAGATCAGCAACCTTGGACTTGGTCACAATTTTTGTGATGCCATTTGGCAGCAAGGTCTACCATTGTATGAGCTTGTTCGCTCGTTCACTCATGTTTTCGCTTATGATCTGTGTTGTGAAGTACATGTACTCAACATTATTGCACCAGGATATAATCAGCCAAGAATACCATTACAGCATTGTTAACATGTAAAAAGTGGTTACAGTTACATTTACTGTCCTGTACATTCAGTAACTGTTTAAGTACCATATGTACAGTACAATACTGTACATAGCAGAGTGGACATTGTATGCCTACTGTAGGCTAGTATGTAGAGGGTGTATGTACAGTATACAGTGCATGTACAATCCCTGTTTTATGGAGGGAGAAAAGAGTGACAGTTAGTAGCACCTGCTACAGTAGACGGTACAGGACAAAGGCAGGCCATCTTATATCATTATACTGTTATCACCATTTGGCCTGCCTGCATCACAAGCTCAAGATGAAAGCATCTGTTGATAAGTACAATACTATAGTGTACACAGTAGTATATTTTGTTTATTTACAATATATTTTATGTGTACAGTAATTTTTGCAAAAATAAATACAGCTCTGTGTCTATCCGATTGCAGTTCGACACGGAAACATTCACCAGTGCCCGGAAAAATTCTGTGGATGTGCAATTTTTTTCGGGATAAGAAAATTTGTCTCAATAGCCAGAAATCTCTCAAACCCAGAAATGGCTCTGCACTAATTGTTCTGGCTAATGGGGAAATTACTGTAGATATTATTTTACATTACAACATATCAGTCTTATACAGTACAAGAGTTTGATGAGACAATCAATGGCTCAGTTACAATTAGTGATACCTGTGCTATTCATTGTCATTTTACTTTGAGTAATGTAGTGCAGAACATATGGTACCAGTACAGCAGTACATTACAGTATGTCATTGCCGCATAGCAAAAGACAAAGGCTCATCACTGAGTTCTTTAAAACTGTTCCCAATCAAGACAAAAGTGATCAAGAAAGGTGAAGAAAATATTTAAAGTCTTATTTATGAATCCATATCAATTCTTGCATGTTATAATCATCAAATACTGAAGTGCATGAAACAAGTGATGATGATGATGATAGTGAATGGATGATAAGGCCAACACATGATATATTGATGTAGAAAATGATCTGATGTTGATGAAAATGAATGCAACTAACCCTGCCAGTCAAGCAATGTCACCCACCCCAGTTTATGTTAAGTGCCAACAGCTATACTACTAGTACAGTACTGTACAGTACTTGTGAAGTCAAGCATCTGAAGCTAGTAGCTTATGTGCCTCTGTGACATCATTCTCATGAATCCTGGTACGTGAGGGATGATTATTTTGCGAAATTTCTCTGGGTCTTGTTTCCAGTGTTTCTCCGGCCTTGACTTGAACTGATGGATGGAAGTACTTTGCACCAATGACTCAGGCAGGAAATTCCAGCAATGGGCAGCTCTCTGAGAGAAACACATTTGTTGTTGCCTTTTTAGTTAGAACTAAATAAAATTATTACTGCAAGTAGCTAATTTGTTTATATTATACTATACTTATTATTTGCTACACAATATCTTATTAAAAACAATCCAGTGTCAATTTATTATGTTTTAGGAAATATTTTTTTCATAGGAACCTATCTCCCATGATATAATAGGAGCCAATGAGAACATATGAATTAATTTAAAAAATTTTGATTTGCAAAGATTTGCAAATGATTCTTTGGGGAACGTAAACTTTTCGTAAATTGGGGTTTATCTGCATAGTTCATAAAAACTTTTTTTTTGTCAAAGTGCCATTGACATTGGCAGCAATGTGAGGACCTACACTAAAAACATAATTATATAGATCTAAATGGTGAGTACTAACTTCTAAACTATAAATAAATATACACTTCTAGTAGAAACACTTTGGTTTAGACCAATTATTTATGTGGTAACCATAAGCAGGTTTATTTTATGGCTGCCATTTTAATAGTGGTATATTCACTGGAGTTTCCACTATACCAAAACATAAATTTTAAGACACAGTAGCTCTGCAAATTGATGACAGAGCAAGGAAAAAATTACTTGAAGCAACTGTTCAGTGATTTGTTCCTGCTAAAATCAGACAAAATTCAGTAATGTTTATTTAAAATTCACCAGAACATCAAGGGTGCAGAAGCCAAAGTTGCCATTTTCCAAAGTATTTGTTTCATTTTTTTCTTACTTGGGTATCAAATTTTCATTCAATACATTAAAACATCTTTAAAGTTAAAATTTAATTGTGAATGCTTATTAAATAATTAATGGTAATGAAACATATACTGTATCAATATCATACATTAATTAAGTAGAATCCCTTTGGATACACTTGAGAATTAATAAATACACAGTCACTTTCATTTCTTTGACAAATTGACAATAACAATCACTGATTTATATCAGATTTTAGCAGAAATGATAGTACTAAGTTGTTCACTCTTTCTAAAATCAGACATACACTACTTTTATCCACTTTGCCACTGATCAGCTTGTTAGCCGCTTTAAGGATGATTTTTTGTGAATATGTCAAAGTTCTGAAGGTTGGGGGTCGCTGCCTACACCACAGAGAAGTAAACTCAACTACTAGGAACAGCAACTCAAACACTGTAATAAAATCTAATGTGAGAGGAGTATTTTCATGTATATTTCATTCAGTAAATTTATCAACAAGTGTGTGCACATCCTGACATAGTATACACATAAAAATAAACGTCTTAGTCAAAATCATGAAGAAATCAATCCATTAATAACATGGCACCTTATAATATACCTTAGCTGGCAACGCTAAACTCCTACATCACTCTGTCAATACTGTCATCAGTGTACTTCCTGGTAAACTTGTCCTGTCTGCCTGACAATAAATTTAAAAGTAAACACTCCGCATAACCACCATACATGCTTATAACCCAAGCAGACACCATCTTATGATTGCCATCAATAGTACTCAACAAATACAACACGGTGCGTATACCTCTTAAGAGCGCTTTCCTCCGTCGTTCAAGGTCTTTCTTCACTGATGACTTAAAGTCTGTGAATTTCTTCTTCAATTCATTTCTTTCTCTTTGTCTCACAGCGGGATTCACACCGTTGATAGCCGATGCAATGCTATCCCACGCTTCCATTCTTAATCTCATTGGCACAATACTTTCCGACTTTCCTAGTAACACTTTTCGCCTTTTCATTACCTCCTTAACCAACATAATTTTCTCAGCCTCCGAAAAATTAGGCCGTCGTTTTAAATGAGGTTTATTATCCATGGTGACTGGTTTACTCCGCGCTAATGTTTATGTTTACAATTTGCTGCGTACCGGTTTGAATCCTGCTTTCTCATTGGACAAAATATCGAGCTATAAACTGGCGTAAACGGCAGTACACATGCGCGAGACCATTTCATGTGCTGGGCAGGAATCCGGATTTAAAATTAGGGATTAAAAAGATTTACCCTATTTAAAGGGATCTCATTAAATGATTGATTACCGCGGGACGGTGGAAAACACTCGACGTTCAGGTGTAGAGCGGAAATTGTGGGTCACATGTCGTCGAGTACCAGTAGGTGAGACAACCAGAAGTAAACTCTAAGTACTCATCGATTACAAAGCAAAGAAGCTGACTCGGACACCGAGGAGAGTAGAATAGTGGTGTGTCTGTCTCCTCGAGATGCGCTAATAACGTGGAATTATCGGTGAATTTTGAACGATGTTTTCATCACTGCAGATTAGTTGTAAATATATTATATTTGGTGTCCCCAACACACTTTATCATCAGAAATATAGCTAAGCTACACTTGAAATAAAAATGAAGGTGGTTCAATGTGGAATCAATACTCAGTTCCTATGATACATTCACCCTAAGTAAGCAATAAAGATATTCACAGTAATTACGGTCGGATTCTTTGTCAGATTAGACCTATCTGAGATAATTTTAATTGATCAGTTCACCAAATAATAGCGTTTAGTCTGTTCTTTTTCATTTTTTTCTGACCTTAATTGTTCGGTGTTATTTAGGAAGAAACTGGAGTGCTATACCGGGAGAAAACCTGTGATGTTTGATAGTGTCACATTGCATAACCATCTACTCTAGTCTGAGATATATACACGTTGCCACTGTACCACCAACACTACATAAACCCCGGATTAAGTTCATGCAGGCTCCGATTCAAAGAAGCCTCAACCTAAACTAACTACGCATAAGACATGGGGGCCACAAGCGCAATCTTAATGATTAAGATACTGTATGTAACACATTTGTAATAAATTATGCTTAAGCGTCCAGAAATATAGTATCATATGTCCAGGTCTTAGTAAAATACGGCATTATATATCTTTTTTTCTTTTTATCCTCTTCGCCACTGATCAGCTCGTTAACCGCTTAGGCTAACTCACTGTTGGCAAATATTGAGCATGTACTGGCTTCTGAATGTGCCTGAACCTGCTCCAGTGTTGGTCAAGTCTAGTCTTGAATGAGCTGACACTTGGTGCCGTCACAACACTCTCTGGTAGTTTGTTCCAAGAGTTCGAAATTCTCACTCCTAACAACTCTGCCGTCATAGTTTTCTGGACTTGCGGGTTCTTCGACCATGAGCTGTGACCCCTTGTGGGGCGGGCGTCCACGAGCTCCAGGTATGGACACTCGACTGAGTAGTGCCTTCTGCCTCTGAGATGTTTAGACACCTCAATTAGGTCACCCCAGCACCCTTTGCCCGTCTGAAGTATAAGCTAGGCAGTTGAAGGTTCTCTAATCTCTCTGGATGACTGAGGTGCCGAAGTGCAGGCACCAGTCCTTTGGACATTTTTAATCCACAGACAGTCTCTAGCTTACCTCGGGGACCAGGCAGTATTCCAGACGGGGAAGCACCCCCCCCTGCCCCCCTTGAAGATCGTTACGAAGGACGGACTGTCTAGATATCTGAACGAGAATTTCAGTTCATTGTCAATATACACACCCATGTCCTTTTCACATTCGTTCTCTATTAAAGTAGTTTCTTCGTCCTGTTGGGACATGTGACACACCTCTTGACCGTTGGTACGACCCAGGGGCATCCTGACTTCGTGACATTGAATCTTAGCAGCTATTTCTTCGACCATTCTTGAAGCTAACAGAGATCTTTCTGCAGCTCTTCACAGTCTGCTTGGTTCTTAATTTCCCTGAATAACTTGGCATCGTCCGCAAACATTTTTATGGAGGAGTGTATAGCTATTGGTATATAATCTATGAAACAAACAAACAACAACGGGCCCAGTACACTGCCCTGTGGTAACCCGCTTGTCACGTGTACACATGACGATATCGTGCAATTAATCACCACACACTGCTTGCGATCGTGAAGAAAGTCTCCCTCACTCTTGGAACAAGGGACACACATCACTATGTCCTGGAACTAGGGAAATACATCACTGTGTCCTGGAACTAGGGAAATACATCACTGTGTCCTGGAACTAGGGAAATGAATCATCTACCAAAATAAACTAAAGTCATTACAAATTTGAGTAACCTTGACAACATAGCTTCCAACCTCCCTCTCTTCCTCGTCTTTCTTCTTCTTCCCTTTCCCTCCTCCCGTCTTTTTACGCTCGGCCAACTCCCCTTTGTCTTCGCTATTCGCTATTTGGAATCTTCTATTCCTCCCCCACCTATTCTTCTGCTCTTTCGCTTCCTTGTTTATTACATTTCCCATACGTTTCCCTTTTCATGCCCCTTCTTCTCTCCCCTCCTCTCCTCCTTCCCCTCCATTTATCCTCTTCCCCTTCCCTTGCCACCATTCCCTCCCTGCCACCATTCCCTCCCAACCACCATCATTGTTCGTTCTACTCCTACCACCACTCCCTTTGCTACCACCACACCCTCCCCTACCAAAACACCCTCCCCCACCACCACTCCCTCCCCTACCAAAACACCCTCCCCCACCACCACCACACCCTCCACCACCACACCCTCCCGTACTACCACTCCCTCCCCCACCACCACACCCTCCCCCACCATCACTCCCTCCCCTATCACCACACCCTCCCCCACCACCACACCCTCCCCCACCACCACACCCTCCCGTACAACCACTCCCTCCCCACCACCACACCCTCCCCCACCACCACACCCTCCAGTACTACCACACCCTCCCCCACCACCACTCCCTCCAGTCCTACCACTCCCTCCAGTCCTACCACTCCCTCCCCCACCACCACACCCTCCCCCACCACCACACCCTCCCGTACAACCACACCCTCCCCCACCACCACACCCTCCCGCACTACCACTCCCTCCCCCACCACCACACCCTCCCCCACCACCACACCCACCCTCACCACCACACCCTCCCCCACCACCACACCCTCCCCCACCACCACACCCTCCCTCACCACCACACCCTCCCCCACCACCACAAACCTCCCCCACCACCACACCCTCCCGTACTACCACTCCCTCCCCCACCACCACACCCTCCCCCACCACCACACCCTCCCGTATTACCACTCCCTCCCCTACCACCACACCCTCCCGTACTACCACTCCCTCCCCCACCACCACTCCCTCCCCCACCACCACACCCTCCCCCACCACCACTCCCTCCCCTACCACCACTCCCTCCCCCACCACCACTCCCTCCCCCACCACCACTCCCTCCCCCACCACCACACCCTCCAGTACTACCACACCCTCCCCCACCACCACACCCTCCCCCACCACCACACCCTCCCCTACCACCACACCCTCCCGTACTACCACTCCCTCCCCCACCACCACACCCTCCCCCACCACCACACCCTCCCCTACCACCACTCCCTCCCCCACCACCACACCCTCTCCCACCACCACACCCTCCCCCACCACCACACCCTCCCCCACCACCACACCCTCCCGTACTCCCAGTCCCTCCCCCACCACCACACCCTCCCCCACCACCACACCCTCCCGTACAACCACACCCTCCCCCACCACCACACCCTCCCGTACTACCACTCCCTCCCCCACCACCACACCCTCTCCCACCACCACACCCACCCTCACCACCACACCCTCCCCCACCACCACACCCTCCCCCACCACCACACCCTCCCTCACCACCACACCCTCCCCCACCACCACAAACCTCCCCCACCACCACACCCTCCCGTACTACCACTCCCTCCCCTACCACCACACCCTCCCCCACCACCACACCCTCCCCCCACCACCACACCCTCCCATACTACCACTCCCTCCTCCACCACCACTCCCTCCCCCACCACCACACCCTCCCCCACCACCACACCCTCCCCCACCACCACACCCTCCTCACCACCACACCCTCCCGTACCACCACTCCCTCCCCCACCACCACACCCTCCCCCACCACCACACCCTCCCCCACCACCACTCCCTCCCCCACCACCACTCCCTCCCCCACCACCACACCCTCCCCTACCACCACTCCCTCCCCTACCACCACTCCCTCCCCTACCACCACACCCTCCCCCACCACCACACCCTCTCCCACCACCACACCCTCCCCCACCACCACACCCTCCCGTACTCCCAGTCCCTCCTCCACCACCACACCCTCCCCCACCACCACACCCTCCCCCACCACCACACCCTCCCGTACTACCACTCCCTCCCCCACCACCACACCCTCCCGTACTACCACTCCCTTACCCACCACCACTCCCTCCCCTATCACCACACCCTCCCCCACCACCACACCCTCCCCCACCACCACTCCCTCCCCCACCACCACACCCTCCCCTACCACCACTCCCTCCCCCACCACCACACCCTCTCCCACCACCACACCCTCCCGTACTACCACTCCCTCCCCCACCACCACTCCCTCCCCTATCACCACACCCTCCCCCACCACCACCACACCTCCCCCACCACCACACCCTCCCGTACTACCACTCCCTCCCCCACCACCACACCCTCCCGTACTACCACTCCCTCCCCCACCACCACACCCTCCCCCACCACCACTCCCTCCCCCACCACCACACCCTCCCGTACTACCACTCCTTCCCCCACCACCACACCCTCCCGTACTACCACTCCCTCCCCCACCACCACACCCTCCCCCACCACCACACCCTCCCGTACTACCACTCCCTCCCCCACCACCACTCCCTCCCCCACCACCACACCCTCCCGTATTACCACTCCCTCCCCCACCACCACACCCTCCCCCACCACCACCACACCTCCCCCACCACCACACCCTCCCCCACCACCACTCCCTCCCCCACCACCACACCCTCCCGTACTACCACTCCCTCCCCCACCACCACACCCTCCCGTACTACCACTCCCTCCCCCACCACCACACCCTCCCCCACCACCACTCCCTCCCCTATCACCACACCCTCCCCCACCACCACCACACCTCCCCTACCACCACACCCTCCCCCACCACCACACCCTCCCCCACCACCACACCCTCCCCCACCACCACACCCTCCCGTACTACCACTCCCTCCCCCACCACCACACCCTCCCCTACCACCACACCCTCCCCCACAACCACCACACCCTCCCCCACCACCACACCCTCCCGTACTACCACTCCCTCCCCCACCACCACACCCTCCCCTACCACCACACCCTCCCCCACAACCACCACACCCTCCCCACCACCACACCCTCCCCCACCACCACACCCTCCCGTACCACCACACCCTCCCCCACCACCACTCCCTCCCCCACCACCACACCCTCCCCCACCACCACACCCTTCCTCACCACCACACCCTCCCGTACCACCACACCCTCCTCCACCACCACACCTTCCCCCACCACCACACCCTCCCGTACCACCACACCCTTCCCCACCACCACACCCTCCCCCACCACCACACCCTCCTCCACCGCCACACCCTCCCCTGCTACCATACCGTCGTAAATACACCACACACATATACGTTAATGTGTTGATAACTTGAAGATGAAAGTCTGGTAAAAAAATAAATATTAATAATTTAATGAATCAAAATGACCTGTTAATGATTTGGGTGATGTGTTACTATAATATATTTGAGTAAAATGCTTAAATAGTGATACAGGACACAACTAAATAAATACAAACACTTGTACTGTATGTTATAAAAGCGTAAAGGCAAACGGCTGATACATAATAAGACAAAACAATGTCATTAAGTTATCTGACAGCGCTATCACAACAACTCCCGGAGGTGTGGATGGCGTCAGCTCGTCTACACGTCCTGAAGGTGAACCAAAAATATCGTGTAAAACTCTGGAAAGTACTCGGCCAGTTTTTATAACATGTGACCCTTACCCCTATCACACACACACACACACATATGGACGGTGGGATGCTTACTAATTTTATACAGCATCGCTATATCCCACAACAAGAGGCGGCAGGGCATAAAATTCGTCCTCCATATGAGAGAAACACAATGAAAAAATAATAAGATTACATTCAAATGTGATGCATAAAAACAAAAGACAACAACAAAATAGAGGAACAAACAAGGGAGTCATATATATAATACCAAATAAAATAGTGAACATAAAAAAACACAACTGAATTGTATCGAGAGAGAAATGAATGAAAGACTTATGGAAATAATCTTCAAAATTATAAAAGTAAGTATACCATAATAAGAAGCACAAAAACAATAGTCGAAAAATAACGAAGCATATGAATTAACCGAAAAAATATGAATTATAAAGAAAATTAATAAAAAATAGAAGAAGAAAACATTGGACAATATTTAGATAAATGCGACAATGAAAATAAACAAAAAAACACTTGGTATAACTCTTGATGAAAAGGCAATTGATAAATAGTGAGGAGAACAAATATTACAGTATAGCCAGATGAGGAAAGACGGTGAATATAAAGAATGAAACTCTTGGATTATCTTGACGTACAACAAATAGTAAATAAAGGGGATCGAAACACACTGAAACAGACGAATATTTTTGATAGGTTCCATAATTCCTCGTTTCACGTACTCCAAGTGGCGGTAAACTTTATAACGCACTAAAAATATATTACATAGGTTTAACAGGCAAACAATACTCTTCTCTCTCTTACACACACTCTCTCTTCATCTTTCTATCTCTCTCTCTTTCTCTTCATCTCCCTTTCCCTCTCGTTCAGCCTCCTGCTCTCGTTCTTTCTTTTCCTCTCTTTCTCTTTATCTCTCTCTTCCTCTTCCTCTCTCTCTCTTCCTCTCTCTCTCTCTCTCTCTCTCTCTCTCTCTCTCTTTCTTTCTTCTCGTCAACCACCATATTTTCGTTTTTATTATTAGCTCCACTTTTAAGCTCAAACTGTTAATTTTATTCTCCGGGTAATATTTCCAGTAGCTGTTACGGATCACCTGAAGATTAGCCCCCCAGGTTATCTAATAGGATAATTAACACCCTAACGTTACCTATGTTATGTTATGTTAGATATCTTTATGTTTGAAGTAGACAAAAGTTTATTAACAATATCATAAAGTGGTACACACATCAATAAACTACTTTTAACACACCATGACATCACTTAGAGCCCTTGTCACTTCTCTAACACATCACTTAGAGCCCTTGTCACTTCTCTAACGCATCACTTAGAGCCCTTGTCACTTCTCTAACGCATCACTTAGAGCCCTTGTCACTTCTCCAACGCATCACTTAGAGCCCTTGTCACTTCTCTAACACGTCACTTAGAGCCCTTGTCACTTCTCTAACACGTCACTTAGAGCCCTTGTCACTTCTCTAACACGTCACTTAGAGCCCTTGTCACTTCTCTAACGCATCACTTAGAGCCCTTGTCACTTCTCTAACGCATCACTTAGAGCCCTTGTCACTTCTCTAACGCATCACTTAGAGCCCTTGTCACTTCTCTAACGCATCACTTAGAGCCCTTGTCACTTCTCCAACGCATCACTTAGAGCCCTTGACACTTCTCTTACACGTCACTTAAAGCCCTTGTCACTTCTCTAACACATCACTTAGAGCCCTTGTCACTTCTCTAACACGTCACTTAGAGCCCTTGTCACTTCTCTAACACGTCACTTAGAGCCCTTGTCACTTCTCTAACACGTCACTTAGAGCCCTTGTCACTTCTCTAACACGTCACTTAGAGCCCTTGTCACTTCTCTAACGCATCACTTAGAGCCCTTGTCACTTCTCTAACACATCACTTAGAGCCCTTGTCACTTCTCTAACGCATCACTTAGAGCCCTTGACACTTCTCTAACGCATCATTTAGAGCCCTTGTCACTTCTTTAACGCATCACTTAGAGCCCTTGTCACTTCTCTAACACGTCACTTAGAGCCCTTGTCACTTCTCTAACACATCACTTAAAGCCCTTGACACTTCTCTAACGCATCACTTAGAGCCCTTGTCACTTCTCTAACACGTCACTTAGAGCCCTTGACACTTCTCTAACGCATCACTTAGAGCCCTTGTCACTTCTCTAACACGTCACTTAGAGCCCTTGTCACTTCTCTAACGCATCACTTAAAGCCCTTGTCACTTCTCTAACACGTCACTTAGAGCCCTTGTCACTTCTCTAACACATCACTTAAAGCCCTTGACACTTCTCTAACGCATCACTTAGAGCCCTTGTCACTTCTCTAACGCATCACTTAGAGCCCTTGTCACTTCTCTAACGCATCACGTAGAGCCCTTGTCACTTCTCTAACACATCACTTAGAGCCCTTGACACTTCTAAAACGCATCACTTAGAGCCTTGCAAACTTCCCTAAAACCGCGAAATTCTGTTAAAACATCTTGGTAAATCGGCTTCACTTACCAAGAAAACTGAAAGAAAACCTTCCCTTGTAAGACTGACCTCCGCTTGCCCCGTCAGTCTTGCCCTTACGAGGACCCCGTCAAACTGTCCGCCAGGGATCGTCGGCTCCTACCTCGTCAGCTCGGGGTAACAACGCTCAACTTGGTCCAACTATTGTAAACAAAAGTCTTGTTGCTTGTTATTACGAGCATTTGCTTAAACAAGCTCGCTGGAAATTAAATAGACGATTCACTCATGTAGGTGACCCAAATGTATACTTCTTTCTTCAACAAACGCTTTGGAAACATTAATCATTTTGTTAACAATTTGTAGTCTTCGTGTTTGTGAAATACACGCAAACGCTACAAATTAAGTATATTTGTTGATTTACGCGAAGACTCACACAAAAACACAGCATTAAAGTGTCCCTTGTTTATTGATTTATTTTTTAATAATTTATTTTTTATGAACAAACTCATTCACATGCACGAACACATAACGTAAACATTTACATTTATGTCAACCAACTTTTATTATACATACAAAAAAAAAACCCACTACGTAAACCTGTAATTCTTTTTTATAAATTATTTTCCCCTTACCCGTATACCTTCTCTCTTCTCTCCTTTCCTCCTCCCACACACCATCATTTCTCTTCCTTTCTACCTCCCCTTTCTCTAGCCCCTCTCCTCTTCCCTCACCATCCTCCCCCAACACCCATTAGTGACAGCCCGTGGACTAAACTTGACCCCCAGGCGCTAAAACTCGCTGCCTTTTACTCTCTTGTTCCCCGGTCTGGCTGTACCCGGGTCCACAGCCCACAACCAGCAGGGTAATCTTGAAAGTCTTATAAAATATTACTTAGACGGGAAACTTGGATTTTTTTTAACAGGAATTTGATTTAATGATCCAAAATCTACGTAAAAGTGTAAACAATAATTTTCGCGAATTATAATAACAAAAATGAGATAACTGAGTCAATGTTAAAAACGGGTGATTGATGTTTGCCTTGGTATGGGAATTGATCCAAGCAGTTAGAAGTGATTATTGTAACGCTGTTTTACCTTTTATATTGACACTTTGATGGTTGTATTTTAGGTGTATGTAACAGTAAGCTGGTGTACTGTAGGTTGGTCATTCAGTCTTGCGTCATGAATTCATTGATTGTCAGTTAACTCAGTCATGAAACTATTAGTTTTATACTGTACTCCAGGCATTATACATTTACTACTACTACTACAACTACTACTGTTAATGATGTTAATAAAATAGAAACACATCCATATAGAAGGTAAATTTAAGTGCACAATCTCCTTCACTAGTGAGTTTACAAGTGCTCGTCAGGTTTTGTGCAGAGTGGCAATACTATGGAATCAAAGTAAATCAATATTAAAACAAATATCTGAATGGAATAATTTGCGGAATGCTTATATGACAAGCCCCTGTACGCGCACTAGTGAAGGGGATTGTATGTAAAGAAATTTGAGAAGTTATAATAATAATCACAGATGACATTTATGAATTTAGGTCAGTTGGCTCTCAGGTATTTCTTTATGTGGTACCAAAGTCTCCCTTACTTCCCCCTACCCCTTCCCTCATACACACACACACACACACACACACATGGGGTTAGGGTACATTCACTTCTCTTTCTGTTGCTTAAAGACGACAACATCTGCTACACAGTCTCTCTGGCGGACAGTTAGCGTCAACTGGGTCTCGATGTCTCCCAGTCAATGGCCATCACCATTAACTGGAACAATGTCAGTCTTTATATCAACATACAGTCAAAGAAACATCAAGTCACTTGTGTAGATGAACTTTGCTACTGCTTCTTCTTATTTCCTTAGAGGCTGGACATGTTTGATGATTTTTCCGTGAGTGGGAATAGACTCATCAGAATTCTGAATAGCAATTACGACCTGAGACGTATTGAGTGAGTTTGAAGTAGTGGGTTGTATCTCTAGGGGCTCCGACATGTTCTGGCTGACTGACATCTTTACAGTAGACAAGAGAAACGCTCTCAAGTTGGGATGAGCTTCAGCACGTGTAGTCCCCAGCAGAGACGTCTCAGGCAATACACTAACTGCACTTTCCTTCCACTCACGACTTTCTTTTCTAAAAGCAAAGCCATAATGTCCTGTGACCTTTAGCAATGACGTCACACGTGATAACTTCTTGTGGTCCTCCTGCTTAGGGTTACCCTGGGTGAATTAACCTAAAAGATAAAAGGGACACACAAGCCCTTAGACCGCGTCAAGGACCCATCACGTACAGGTCTAGTAGAAAGTCTAATATACGTGTGCCTTATCCGTGAGTCACTGGGCCATGCTGCAGGAAGGCTCGAGATGTATGATCAACATATATGGAAATTCCTTGACAACTTGTGTACCTGTAGATGGTAAGTTACATATATAAATAAGTTTGGAATATATTAACAAGATAACGTTTACGGTTACAACGACACACAGAACTACTGTACTATTACACTTTATGATGTGAAGTTAGACCTCCACACTCCGAGCATCATCTCTCCCTCACAGGAAAGGAAATATTCCTAGCTTTACCTCTTGAAGCGACAGATGAACAATATTTCATAACCTGTAATATCAGTCGGACGAATTTTTATAATACTGCTCAGTTTTATCTGAAATTACTCACACACACACTGGTGACCATACTCTCTTGACCTTCACAGACTCATGCATCTTGATGGCCACTGCAATAACACCCCCAAAATAAGCCAGCGTGGCCTACACACCTGCTGCATTTTTTACCATTGATTAAGTTTCTGGACAGCCTTCTGGGCTAAGCTTTGCGTTTAGTTCCTTTTGGGTGGTTAACTTTTGCGGTCAATGTGCAATCATTTTTAGCATTGTTTATTCTATACTTTTATTGTTGATTTTATTTCTGGCTGTTGTGACGTCACACATCCAGCGTCGTTCATGACAGAATCCGGGTTCCTGAGAGGCACACCACCCCGCCCCCACCTATAACTTCGTGCTCGATTTCATAAAATTTTTACGAAGGTGGGATGTTTACCTCCCGGCCCAGAAGCTAGAATGTATTATATGACGTTCCAAGAACCTTGAGATATTCAGAGAACGTAAAAGGAGCATCGTAAGATGTATTTTCTAAAACATATTTTCATCGCCGCCTTCTTCAAACTTTCCTGAGATATTTCTTTACATTATAATTTCAATACGTAGGAAACCTTTTACTACAGTGAGGTCTTAGAGTAGTGTATAGACTACTGTAGTATTTTGTGAAAACAACATCACTGAGAGAGAGAGAGAGAGAGAGAGAGAGAGAGAGAGAGAGAGAGAGAGAGAGAGAGAGAGAGAGAGAGAGAGAAGTTTTTCCCTGGGGTCTTGACATGATATTTCTCTCTCCTGACGACGATCTTAACTTGTTTACATTTATCTTCCTCCTACAGGTAGTAATAGCCTATGTGGGAAAAGTTTCCAATACCTGAGGGAGTGGTCATGAGTCGCGCGTTAATGGACTCGAGACCTAATAGCCCCACCCAAACCAAATTAATAGAATTAGAGCCCATTATGACTGAGGGGATAATATTAATGATTAGAATTACGTAGGAATTGTCTGAGTGAGGCGCAATAGATCTCGGACGTGTTAGGACCGGCCGCTATTAAGGCTGGAGATCAATTAGTAAAGTAAAGTAAAGTAAAGTAACTTATCTGACCAATTACCGTTTTATTATTGTGTTTAGCTTCGGACCATTAGTACAATACTTGCTTGAAGACTTTGGTTGTATATAAGAGCAGTAATACATCATAACATCAACTGAAAGTTCGTAACACTAAGTGACGCGGAAGTTCAACAGAACCCGTGGCTTGTTTCCTCCTCTAATTGTTTCTGATGAGTTTGTCGTTAATGGGTTCAGTGATAGTGTAGAAGGAAACCGGGGTATTGTACCTGCCATGTTTGGTAGTGTCACACTGGCCATCCTTCACACCTCCAACCCGGGGTCGAACCTGGAACGTGGTGATGAGAGGCTGCCGCTGTACCACCAAAAGATCGATGATTATTCAGTCAAATCGTCATATCAGTTCACTTTGGTTCATCATGTGGCTAGACAGTGCAGGTATAAACAATGGTAAACTGTAAATCGATCTAAATTCATTCACAGATGAAGAAATTATGGACTAGAGCAGTAAGAAAGGACAGACAGACAGACAGACCGACGAATGGTTGGTCGGACGGAAGGTAAAAACAGCTGCTATGTGCCCAAAGAGAAAAATTCTCGTGATCATATGAATATTGGGAGAGAGAGACGACTGTGGTACTCCGCTGGCAGTCGCTGAGGGCGATTAACGCAGCCCCCGCCGCCGGCACCACCACTACCCACCATCACTATAAATCTTCCCCGTCTGATAATGACACTCCATTAATCTGGCGGCGCCGCGGCAGCATGTAGAGGAGATGGATGTGTTCCCGGCAGCGAGGTTGTCCGTATGTCACGTAATAGCCGAGGGGAAATGACTACCCTAACAATTTTCGAACGCCAAAGGGCTGTCACGATGTAAAGGCCGAGGTAATGGATGGTAGTGTGTGTGTGAGGGCGCTGCTGCGGGGTCTCACAGCGGGAAGGAACCGAGTAATGTGTGTGTGTGTGTGTGTGTGTGTGTGCGTGGAATTCCTTAATCGGGTAGAGTGAATGCATTGTTGTTTGATCGTATGTTTGGCAGAACGTCAGTGGCATACTGTATATCGCTGATTCTATGGCTGTACGATAACACCCCCCCCTCCCTCCCCCCACGATTGTCCGCCTGCCAGGGGAGATACAAGCGGTCATGAGTTCTGAGGTCAGGCCAGGAGGCGACCTTCTCTGGGTTCTGTGTCACGGGTTCGATTCCCGAGCCGGTGGAAAGTTGTTCGGACACACTTCCCAGCCTCCCTTGGTCCTTGTTCACCTAGTAGCAAAGTAGGTACCTACTGTAAATCGAAAGTTGCGAATTCGTATTCAGGAACAAGTTGTTGGAGCTTCCAATTACTTGCTTAGACATAAACCATTGACTCTTCAGGCTTCTACGCCCTTGACTCTTCAGGCTTCTACGCCCTTAACTCATGAGACACAAAGGCAAGCATGAATTTAGCATGCTTCCCTGTTGGGCGCTGTAAACGCTTCTGCGCTTCACCTTACACAAGGATGTAGGGGAGTGCCCAATAAAAAAAAAAGAAATGCATAGATCTTCCGCCCGTGTCATAAATCCAAACATCTTACATAAGAATCATTCATATTCATTGTTTGGATGTCATTAATCCTAAGACCTTTACTCGTGTGTCATAAATCCCCATGAACCTCCCACGTGTCATAAATCCCCATGAACCTCCCACGTGTCATAAATCCCCTATCAACCTGTCATAAATCCCCATGAACCTCCCACGTGTCATAAATCCCCATGAACCTCCCACGTGTCATAAATCCCCCATGAACCTCCCACGTGTCATAAATCCCCCATGAACCTCCCACGTGTCATAAATCCCCCATGAACCTCCCACGTGTCATAAATCCCCCATTAACCTCCCACGTGTCATAAATCCCCCATGAACCTCCCACGTGTCATAAATCCCCCATAAACCTCCCACGTGTCATAAATCCCCCATGAACCTCCCACGTGTCATAAATCCCCCATTAACCTCCCACGTGTCATAAATCCCCATGAACCTCCCACGTGTCATAAATCCCCCATGAACCTCCCACGTGTCATAAATCCTCCATGAACCTCCCACGTGTCATAAATCCCCATGAACCTCCCACGTGTCATAAATCCCCTATCAACCTGTCATAAATCCCCATGAACCTCCCACGTGTCATAAATCCCCATGAACCTCCCACGTGTCATAAATCCCCCATGAACCTCCCACGTGTCATAAATCCCCCATGAACCTCCCACGTGTCATAAATCCCCCATTAACCTCCCACGTGTCATAAATCCCCCATGAACCTCCCACGTGTCATAAATCCCCCATAAACCTCCCACGTGTCATAAATCCCCCATGAACCTCCCACGTGTCATAAATCCCCCATAAACCTCCCACGTGTCATAAATCCCCCATTAACCTCCCACGTGTCATAAATCCCCCATTAACCTCCCACGTGTCATAAATCCCCCATTAACCTCCCACGTGTCATAAATCCTCCATCAACCTCCCACGTGTCATAAATCCTCAGAGGCCTTAGCGTGGGCTCGTCAGTCATGGGTGATACGAAATGGAGTGGAGACGATGTAGGCTGGTGGGTACAGTTAGTAGTGGTCCTCTCTCTCTCTCTCTCTCTTTCGTTTTTTGTCTTTATCTCTCTACATATCTCTCACTTCTCTTTCTCTCCTAGTCTCTCTCTTTTCTCCTTCTCTCTTTTCTATTTATCTGTCCCTCTTTATCTCTTTTTCTTTCACCTTGTATTCCTTTGCCTTGCACTTTTTATCTCTGTCTTTCTCTCTTTATTTCTCTGTTTTCTCTCTTTTTTGTCTTTCTATCTCTTGCTCTCTCTCTCCTTTTTTATTTTTTCTCTTGGAGCAATCAACCAAAAAGTGTTGTGACGGCACCGAGTGTGAGCTCTTTCAAGAGTAGACTTGACCAACACTGGAGCGGGTTCAGGTACATTCAGGAGCCGGTGCTTGCCCAGTACCTGCCAACAGTGCTTAACAGAGACGTGACCGATCGCCCAAGGGGCTAACGAGTCTATCAGTGGTGAAGAGGATAAAAATAAGTAAAAAGTGTCCTGTGAGTATGGTATGTATCGCCATTTCTCTTGCAATTAAGGCATCCTGTTGTAGTTGTGTTTTTGCATTCGTTAAAAGTGTGATCTTCCCCAGCACAGTTGGAACAAAATTTGTTGTCTTTTTCTGGGCATTCCCTCGTTGTATGTTCTTCATATGTGTAGCAGCAGAAACAGGTCTGCAGGCTTACAAATGTTTCTCTTTTTATTTGGTTTGGTGTTACGGACGTGTTGAAAATCAGAAATCCTTGTTGAAATGTTTTTTCTGCCATGGCTGTTTCCTCAAATGAGATCTTTAACACGTGGATGTAGCCCTTAATTTATATTACTTCATCCACTTTCATCCATGTGTTTTGTTTTTCAAGTTCTTCCTTCAGATCTTCTGCCGCGTGTTTGCCTACTTCTGGGTCAACTTATTGTACAAAAACAGACCTCTTTGCATTTTGTTCTGGAGGCATTATTACTATAGAACTTGTCTCTTGCGTCTTTGGAGAGGATTTTATCTGCGTCGAAATCATCTTTGCATACAACTTTTTATCCTTCATTGGTCGTGAATATTCTTGTGAGTGGTACTTGAAAAGTTCTGTTGTATAGCCCAGTCATTTGTAATATATATCTAGTGACCATATTGATAAATTGAAAACCTCTACACATATGTACTTGTATTCACTGATTTACTGTAATAGCTTGGGGAGAGAAAAGATAATATTTATAATTATTATTATTTTGTATTATTTTATTTAACTATTTTATTCAATTCTTGTATTCCGTCTGCCCCTCCCTCCCCACCACCAGCAAATAGGTAGCCCATATGCCCATGATTACTTAATTGCTTTTACACTGATACTGGCAGCAAAATCATTATTAAAATTAATTATAATAAAGTGGGAAAGAACATTTTTAATAATAAGAATAAATTTTTAATAGTAAGAATAGAAATATCATAGAAATAATGATTACATGAGAAGTTCAAGTGGCTTACTGAAAGGTAGTGTGCTAGGGGATGATATAATCAGACTAGTGACCAGCCTTGGTTTTCAGGATCAGCGGTTGGTACAGATTCGATGAGATTTCTTTTATTTTATAGGTAGTAGTAGTAGGCAGCTATCAAACACGGAGGAACTACCGCCTAGGAAGATCACATAAAAAGCTCCGCTCATGCACGTGGGTGGACTTAGTTCATTTAGACTTTGGCTTGTGCCTTGTTGCTTCTGCCACTCGGATCAAGATATTTCATATTCCTCTCTGATGGTGTGAAGTAATATGTGATTCGTCTCCGAGGCTCATGGTAGAATGTGGGTTTTTGGTAGTTATCGCACGCTGTCATCAACATAGCTGTGTGTTTGATTAGCATTATCGAAGGATTCGAAGCGAGGAAGCACCCTACAACCTTAAAAATCTATCGATGTATAATACGAAATTAATGTAAAATACAATATAATAATTAAAAACAAAAACAATGAAATATTAAAAAAAAAATGAATTTTATATTAACTCTCCCAACACACGAGTTTTCGCTTACGATTACTATAAAATCTTTTTGAAAGATAATAACTCTTGACAATAAAATTATGGCTTTTTCGGGAAATGTTTATTCCTTTAAATAATTAATTTTATCTCAAATCTCAAATATATATTTTTTGCATTGTTAATTCTTTGTTATTTGGTATATAATATTTAGTTTTAATTACAATAGGTATATAAAACTTATCAATTGTATAAATTATTTAGTTTTAGTTTGATATAAAGCAAATATTATTTATTAAAAGAATGTTTACTGGTTTCCCGCCATGGCTACTCAAGTAACTCAATTATCACGGTCAGTTATCCACGGTGGTCGAAGGTGGATGTATCGTTGGTATTTTTGTGGAAAGTTTTGTGCGATTTTCTGCGGACTTTTCCAAAAAATCGAATTAAATTTCTTCCTAAAAGAGTTACAAACCACTACATCGTCGATATGAAGTCTGCAAAACATCCAAATAGACTTAGAAAAGGAAATTTATGTGTAGTTAAATAAGAGCGAGGACTTAGTGAAGGCGTGACGATACCATGCTGAGGTAAGTTATATCACTATTTTATTACTACTGACAACGTTATTAATTATATTAACTAATATTTGTTGGATATCATAAAAGATAACTGAAGCTTAGTGCTGGAGGTAAGTTTCTTTGAATTTTTGTAGATTTAACTGAATATTCATATATATCGAACTTTTCAACCAAGAATTTTCTGTTCCAATCCTGTAGAATGTTCCTTATTTTTAGTGACCTATTAAGATTTAATGAATTTCAGACACTGTACGCAAACGCGAAATGCACAGCTAAATTCCTTGACAACAAATTCAATTATTACGTAAGATTTAAATAATAATAATGACCGCTGAAATGACACTAACAACATACTTAAATAAATTAATACGCTTTCATAAGTTTATTAAAACTAACTTACGTTAATATATGACCATTATAAAATACGCCCATACAAGCTTATTATTAACGTTATGTTGATAAATATCACTTGTATAATCGTCAAATTGAATGATGTCAGGATTTCCTAAAACGTTCAATTACAGTAGTATGTGGTATCTGGCTCTACAAGACTCGCTTTATTTTATTTTTATTTTTTTCGAGGTGGAACACAGTTCTACGAAATAGTAACAAATGTAGTAATTTTGTAAGTGCATTTTGAAACGAAATAATTTTGACATACAAGAAAAAAAACTAGATACTCTTTGAGAGACATTCAGGAACAGTTTGCGGAGTTATAATTGGACATTAAAATAAAAAGGTATACATTAATTGTGTTAAGCTGATTTGAATAGCGATTAAAAAAATATGAATTTAGATAATACTCATACCACGTTCAGGTCATGTCTTTCATGAATATATAGACAAATATACCGTGCTCCACATTCACCACCTTCAAGGATGATGACGTAAGGCGGGAAACATTCACAAAATAGAATTTTGAGCTTTAGAAAATCTATATGCTTAAATAAAGTTTTCTTGGTACCTTTTCCTCTAGTAATAATAAGAAAATTAATTATTATTTATACTCTGAAGGTATTATATTATTTATCACCTAAGAATAAAACTTAAAACATTAAAGGCTCCTGTTCAATGGTCACTCGTTTTGGATGAAAAAAAGTAAAACTTGGTAAATTGTTAACTTTTATGAAATTCGACAAATTATTAATTTTAGATTAACAAAAGCCTTTCCATTGTTCTAAGACTAAAACAACTTCTAAACAAGGAAATAAGCCACATGCAGAATATTCTACACTAGACGGGAGTCATGTGACTGTTATATCGGTTACTGTATCACCTCGGACTGGCTGTTCTATTTTTTTTCCCTGCACTCATTTTCTTCGTCTTTCAAGCATGGGATTGGGAAATAGGTTTTTAACCTTTGCTACCCATCTTGAAGACCTTTACCTGCAAAAATATGAGGAAATGCCAGAAAAAAAAGTTTGGTAGCGAGAAATGTGTCCCATCTTATTCCAATAGCGTACAGTCAATAGGTAAATATGGCCTGTGGTCACTAACGTGACTACCGTCACTGGTAACTTTGGTCAGTCACTTGCTGGGAGCCTGTAAGTTGCCAGATGCCGCTGTTTGAACTAATGTTGAAAACCGTGACATCACCTGGTTGAGCGATTGTACTTACGATAGAGGGAACTGCATGTAAGTCTTGTTTTCGCTACTTTCCTTTCTCATTACTTTCCTTATCTCTTATAACTACTTCCCCTTCTCCCATACACTACATTCCCTCTCTCACTGCTTTCCTCTATTTCACAGACATTACTTTCTCTTATCTCACACTACTTTCCTTCATCTCGCACGCTACTTTCCCTTATTTCACACACTACTTTCTATGAACACACGCTACTTTCCCTTATCTCACACACTACTTTCCCTTATTTCACACACTACTTTCTATGAACACACGCTACTTTCCCTTATCTTACACACTACTTTCTATGAACACACTACTTTCCCTTATTTCACACACTACTTTCTATGAACACACGCTACTTTCCCTTATCTCACACACTACTTTCTATGAACACACGCTACTTTCTCTTATCTTACACACTACTTTCCCTTATCTCATACACTACTGTCCCGTATCTCACGCTACTTTCCATCTCACACACTGCTTCCCTCTTTCTCACATTATTTTCCTCACATTACTTCCTTATCCTACACTACTTCCCTCTCAGGCACACTGCTTCCCACTCAAACACTACTTCCCTCTCAGGCACACTCCTGTACTTACCTCACACACTAATTCCCTCTCAGGCACACTGCTTCCCACTCAAACACTACTTCCCTCTCAGGCACACTACTGTACTTACCTCTCACACACTACTTCCCTCTCAGGCACACTACTGTACTTACCTCTCACACACTACTTCCCTCTCAGGCACACTGCTTCCCACTCAAACACTACTTCCCTCTCAGGCACACTACTGTACTTACCTCTCACACACTACTTCCCTCTCAGGCACACTGCTTACCTCTCACACACTACTTCCCTCTCAGACACACTACTTACCTCTCACACACTACTTCCCTCTCAGACACACTACTTACCTCTCACACACTACTTCCCTCTCAGACACACTACTTACCTCTCACACACTACTTCCCTCTCAGACACACTATACATCCCTCTCACACTACTTCCCACTTACACACTACTTCTCCCTTATACACCACTTATCTCACAATACTTCCCTCTCACACAATACTTCCCTCTTACACACCACTTCCGTCTTATACGTTTCTTCCTTCTTTTACACACTACTTCCATCTCATACGCTACTTCCCGCTTTCACACTACATCTCTCAGTACTTCCCTCACACTACTTCATTCTCACACACTACTTCCCTCTCATACTATTTCTTCTCGTTTATACTACTTCCCTTTTTATGTTATTTTTCCTCTTGTGCCACTTCCCTCTTATATTACTTTCCTTATATACTTCTCATACACACAGTACTTCTCTTTTTTCTTAACACTTTCCTTATACAAACTACTTTCCTCTCACTATCCTCTCCCACACAACTTCACTTCATATTATTTCCCTCACTCATACTACTTCCCGCTGTCACAACTTACCTCCCTTATACTTCCTCCCCCTCTCATGCTACTTTCCTCTCTTATAATACTCCACTCTCTTGTAATACTTCCCTGTTATGCTACTTTCTCTTAGACTACTTCCCTCTCTTATACTATTTCCATCTCTTATACTACTTCCTTCTCATGTACTACTTCCCTGTTATATTACTTTCTCTTATACTACTTACCTCTCTTTTACTACATCCCTCTCTTGTACTACTTCCCTCTCTTGTACTACTTCCCTCTCTTATACTATTTCCATCTCTCATACTGATTCCTTCTCTTATACTACTTCCTTATACTACTTTCCTCGCATACTACTTCCCTCTCTTATACTACTTCCATCTGTTATTCTACTTCCTCACTTATACTACTTACTTCTCTTGTACTACTGCCTTATCTCTTAAACTACTTCCCCCTGTTGTACTACTTTCCTCTCAAACTACTTACCTTTTTTTACTACTTCCATCTGTTATACTCCATCTCTCATACTACTTCCTCTTATACTACCTCCCTCTGTTATAGTACTTGCTTCTCTCTTATACTACTTCCTTCTCTTGAACTACTTCCCTCACATATGCTATTTCCCTCTCTTTTACCACATCATTCTTGTACTACTTCCCTCTCTTATACTACTTCCTTCTCTTATACTGCTTCCCTGTTTTGTGCTACTTCCCTCTCTTGTACTACTTCCCTCTCTTGTACTTCTTCCCTTTCTTATTCTACTTTCTTCTTCTATACTACTTTCCTTTCTTATACTACTTCCTTCGTTTATACTACTACTCTCTTATACCAATTGCCTCTCTTATACGAATTCCCTCTTTCTTGTACTACTTTCTCTTATGCTACTTTCCTTTCATCCTACTTTCCTCTTTTTATACTACTACCCTCTTATACTAATTACCTCTTATACTACTTCCCTCTCCTATACTTGTACTATACTGTAGTCTGTTCACTGGAAGCTTGTAACTGAGTCCTAGGGTCAGTCTGTAGCAAGGCAGTTGATTGGTTGCCGGACGGATATCTGAAAAATCACTACAGTTCTTCAGCTAATTTAACAACAACAAAAACAACAACAATAATAATGCTAATAATAATAATATAATAATAATAATAATAATTAACGGGTTATTGAAAACATGGCTGATACTATACAGTTACGTAATATGGGAATGGGTTACTTGATTGACAAATAATATACAAGTTAAGTGATACAAATGTGATATATAATACTGTAGCAAGGTGGGGAGAAGGTCATACAACAGTAAGTACAAAAGTAAGATTGGCTGGGAGCGAACACATTGGTTGACTACGAGTTGATAATTTTTACAATGGTTGTGGTTGGGCTGCTTTTATAGCGACCAGTACATGCTCGTATTGGCTGGGTGCAGTTGTGCTGTCGAACAGCAATTCCCGGACGAGGGATCTCGGGTAGAAGCAGGAGCCGATGTCGATGATGGTGCAGACGCTTATTCCCAACTATACAGATGAGGTCATGGTGATCAGAGAGAGTCAAGAGGGTTAGTGTGTTGAGCGCTTCTTGATTATGTGGAGTAGGAGGGCGGAGAGAATAATCTTGCATTCCCTCTTCTGCACTTTTTCTAGGTGTTTCGGTTCTGTGGCATTTAGGAAGAAAGACCAGGCAGGGGCAGGGGAAGCATATGTGAGCTTGAGAAGTATGAATGTTGAGTAAGCACTGAGGAGCTCGGGCGTGGGAATTCCAAGGGACTTGAGACGGCGGAGGAGGTGGAGACGAAAATTGGAGGATTTGACAATTGTACTGACGTGTGTTCTCCAATTTAGTTTATTGTCTATAGTGATACCAAGGGGCTTGGTGGAGTCCACAACCTAGAGTATGTTGGGGTCCAAAGTAATGGAGGGAGGTGGGACAAGGTCAGAGCAGAGGTTGATGTGCATAACCATGGTCTTGATAAGGTTAATGATGAGATGGGGGGCGCTGTATTCGGGAGGCGAGTTGTTCACACTAATCCCAATGATGGAGCCGTCGACATATTTCCAACGAGCATGAGGAAGCAGAGCGGTCCCATCTTGCCTTGGTGGACGCTACAGGTGAGTGACTGAAAGGTGGAGACAGCTCCTCTGAACGTTCGGCTTGGCGTCGGTCACTAAGAACGTCTGTAAACCATAGTATAAGACTTCTCCGAAACCCAAGGTCAATAAATTTGTTGATGATTAAATTGTGGCTGACCTGGTCGAATGCCTTGGTGAAGTCAATGAAGGTGACAGCCACAGACGTCTTTCGTTTTTCCAGATGGCGTTATATGTAGTGGAGAAAATTGACAAGACAATGTGTGGTGGAGGAAGTTTTTATTTTACAAAATCGCTGAGGACCTATGGCGCCTGCAATATCAGCATAAGCCTAGTAAAAAACGACATTTTCGCAGATTAAGCTGGGTACTGGGGTAGTGGCATTGGGTCGCAACTCATTTAAGGATTGTGAGCTCGTTGCCTTGGGCACTGGTGACACATACTGTATGAGGTCTTCCAGTCAGCTGGGGATCTTGCTTGACTGAGGGAAGTATTGATGGCAGAGGAGAGGGGCTTAGATCTGGGGAGAACTCCTTGTAGAGTTTCATTGGTAAGTCAATGTGGGAGGAGGTGTGCTTTATCTTCAGTTTATCCAAACGTGTTGTTACTTCAAATTCTTTCACTAAGTCAGTGGTAGAGAGGGCTGGTAGGTAAGCATTGAGACTGTGTCAAGCCGGGACCAGGAAGCGTCCCCACGTGCGGATATGATCGTAGATCACGACATAGAAAGGTTATTATCGCTTTAAATATCACAATACAAATATGATTGATTATATGCTGAAGAATTTTAGTGAGTCTTCGGGTATCCGTCCTCCAACCAACCAGCTGCCTTGCTACAAACTGACCCTAGGCCTCAGTTGCAAGCTTCCAGTGAACAGACTATAGTTTCATTTTCTCTTGTACTACTTCCCTCTCTTACATTTCTTCCCTCTCTCTCACACTAGTGCCCTCACAAGAATGAGGGGCTCTCTGAAACAGTCATGAAATCATTAAAATATAGACCACAAACAAGAAGACAGTGACAAGTAGATACCACAAACATGCATACAATAATAAACAAACCACAAACATGAAGACAGTGACAAGCAGAGACCACAAACACGAAGTCAGTGTCAAGCAAAGACAACACGCCTGAAGACAGTGACAAGCACAGACCACAAACATGAAGACAATAATAAACAAACCACAAACATGAAGGCAATAATAAACACCACAAACATGAAGACTGACAAGCAGAGACCACAAACATGGGGACAGTGTTAAGTAAAGACCACAAACATGAAGACAGTGATAAGCAGACCACAAACATGAAGACAGTGATAAGCAGACCACAGACTTAAATACAATAATAAACAGACCACATGCCAGAAGACAATGACAAGCAGAGACCATAAACAAGGAACCGGTGAGAAAGAAGGACCACAAACACGATGCCAATGACGGACTTAAGACCTTAAACTTTGTCTCTTCTACACTTTCTCCCTCTCCTTCAGGAAGACCCAAACTTTTACCGTATCTCATAAAGTCGCCAAGCAGGAGTCTAAAACTTGGCAAGTATTCTCATATCCAGCTTCACATGTCGTCCTCGGCTGTGATTTGTATAATGAGCGGTTCATAGGTTGCTGGGCTCGTGGTGTGCTGTAGCAAGAGTGGAGATGGTGTGGTGGCTTTTTATGTGAGATATATATATATATATATATATATATATATAGATATATATATAGAGATATATATATATATATATACACACACACACACACACACACACACACACACACAGTATATGTGTGTGTATATTGTGCGTGTGTTTATTTTTTACATAAATTTACTGGTATTTATGTTGAATTAGATGATTGTTTGTAACATGTAGTCACTCCTTTTATGAACACACACACACACACACACACACGCATGTGTATATACCTAACGCCCGAAGAAGAAAAAAGCTAGAAAGAGAGAGTATTATATTAATTCACCCTTCCAAGAAACCACTTACCCTCTCGTCCGTATGTATTGGCTTTTTAGGTTTTCAATTTGGCCAAGAGAAGATTTTCCGAGAATTGTGTTCCTATACTTGACAGATTTAATTGAAACTTGGATAAAATCATATTGGATATGTTATAAGAGGTTCATTGTATTCCTTTGTTCTCTTTGCTCGTGGGAAAGAAAGACACAATGATTAATGTTGAAAGAGAAAGTTAGATAGATAGATAGATAGATAGATAGATAGATAGATAGATAGATAGATAGATAGAGAGAAAAAGAGAGAGAGAGTTGAAGTGAAAAACAAAAGAATAAAATGTCACAACTTGTCTCAAACCTTTCCAGTCCCAATTTTTTCTCACTCTGTTTCTCTTTCTGTATCCCTTTCCTGTCCCCTCTCCCTCGGTGTCTTATGTTCTCTCCCTCCTCTCTATCCCTTCTCTGTCTTTGTGTCTTTATCCTCTTATTCCTTCTCTTCTTCCCCTCCCCTTCTCTAATCTGTAAGTTTCATCTTCTTTCCTCCGTACCTCCTCTTTTCCTTTTCTTTTTCCTGTCTCCCTCTTTCCTCTGTCTCCTTGTCTCTTCCCCTTCTATTTACTGTCTCTTCCACATTCTTCCTTTTCCTCTTTCTTCCTTCTTCACTTTATCCCTATTCTCTCTTTTGTTCCTCGATTTTCCTCTTCCATTTCCTGTATCTCTAGTTTACATCTCACAATCTCTCACTTCTTTTCCTTTCTCTGCCCCTTCCTTCTTTACCACCTTATTCTCCTCTTCTCTTTTCCTGACATTTTTTCTCCCTTATCTGTTTTTCCGCATTTATCGTTCCATGAGTTTTTCTTATCTTTCTCCTTTCTTTTTAATCCTATCTTTCCTAGCCTAATTCCTTTCTCTTCTTTTCTCCATCTTATCCTGTGTCCCTTCTGTGTCCTTACTGTGTCCCTCCTGTATCCTGTTTGTGTCCTTCCTATGTCCTTACCGTGCCCTTCTTATGTCCCTCCTGTGTCCCTTTTGTGTTCTTCCTGTGTCCTTACTGTGTCCATCTTGTGTCTCTCCTGTGTCCTTACTGTGTCCTTCCTTTGTCCATCCTGTGTCCTTCGTGTGTCTAATATCTGTCTCTCCTCTGTTCCATCTGTGTCTCTCGTGTTTCCTTCTTGTGTCCCTCCTGTTATTCCTTGTCCTCTTTGTCAATCCCTGTCTCCCCTGTCATTTCATGTCCTTCCCTGTCACTCCCTGTCCCTCTCTGTCACTCTCTGTTCTTCTTCGCCCCTCCCTGTATCTCCCCGCTGTTTCTCCCCTCCTTTCTCCCTGCACCCCACTGCTAACCCGCTTTCCTTTCCCCTCCCTCGCACCCACCCATTGCCTTCCCTCGTTTCCTTCCCCTCCCTAGTACCTCCCCGTTGCCTAACCTCGTTTTCCCCTCCTTCCTCAACACCTCCCCGCTGCATCCCTTTGTTTCTTTTCCCCCTCCCCAGCACCTCCCCGCTGCTTCTCGTTTTCCCCGCCATCCGCAACACCTCCCCGCTGCTTCTCGATTTCCCCGCCATCCGCAACACCTCCCCCCTGCATCCCTTTGTTTCTTTTACCCCTCCCCAGCATCTCCCTTATTCCTCCCCTTGTTTGCCCCACTCCGTCGTTCCCCACCCTTCCTCCGGCACCTTCCTGTTGTTGTTGAGCCAGAGAGAGGTCACTGATTTATCACAGTCCGGCCGTCAGCCACATCCAGGGGGGCCAGACCAGCGAGCTGTGTGTGTGTGTGTGTGTGTGTGTGTGTGTGTGAGAGAGAGAGAGTCGGATGCGTCTATTACTGTGGTTTTGTGTGCTGTTGCGTTCACTTTTGTTTTGTGTTAGTCGGGTGAGTGTCGATGATATATTTTTGTGAGTCTGTGTGTGTGTGTGTGTGCGCGCGCGCTCTAGTCCCCTACTGAGTATGGATTGATATACAGTACTGGGTTTACCTATGAGTTTGTGAGTTAGGTTGATTTTTTATTTTGCCGCTTACAGCAGCTAGTTTATTGTGCACCCCATACTCATCCTGTGAGCTGTAGCGCAAAAGGATTACAGAGTATGGTTTACAAAGGGTCATAATAATTAACCCCCGTGGTCAGGATATTATGGCACTGAATGTTACACAGTATTTTAATTACATCATTTGTTTAGTTCGATACATAAAGGGTAACTTATTCACAACTGCGTGAGGACAGAGTGTGAAGCGCTATGTCTGGCCGCACACTTTGTTATTCACATATGCGTGAGAAGTATTCAAGTACAAAGTGTGTTTGGTTCTATACATGGGAACTGATATAATTACTAAGTGCAAAAAAGTGGATACAATCTTAATATGTCGGCTATCTTGTCATTAGAGATGAAGTGTTGTGCCATTTTACACCCAGTGTGCTTGGACCTGTCCCAAAAAGGTTCTATCTTCACACAGTCGAGGACGTAGTGTTCAAGTGTGTGGCCATATGTTTGGCCACACACTTTACATTTAGTCTTGTTTACAGCTGCTTGAGGAGCATACTGCCAGAGGTACTTATATCCTAACCTTAATCTAGGAGTGTGTGTGTGTGTGTGTGTGTGTGTGTGTGTGTGTGTGTGTGTCGCTCGGTGAGCTGTAAGAGTGTATCTTTATAAACTGTTTGTCTGTATAGTTTAGGAGTTTTGTCGGTATATATTTGTGAGTTGTGTGAGCATATCGTTGGTTAAATGTGTGTGTGTGTATATGTTTGTTTTGAGAACCGCGGTTGCATCGTTTCCAGAGGTGTATTGCATATTTTTATTGAGTTTTGTGTGTGTGTGTGTGTGTGTGTGTGTGTGTGTGTGTGTGTGTGAGAGTGTGTGTGTGTGTGTGTGTGTGTGTGTGTGTGTGTGTGTGTGTGTGTGTTTCAGTTGTCAGCAGCTATAGGGAGGTTCAACTGACAACCCCTACCAGGAGTGAGCCGGCCTAGGTCTACGTAATTATAAAACCCTTATTTAAATGATAATGTATACTCGCTTTTGATCTTACTGTATATAGATTATGTGAACTCTTCAGTGGGTTTCCTAGCCGGCTTAAATTGGTTGGGTTGATCAACGTGTACAATAAAAACAACAACAACAACAACACGGAGTTACCTTCCATGTAGTGTTAGTCCGCACAAGAGGAAACATTAAAGCTTTCCGACGCCTTAACCTCAGGACAGCACCCTTGAGAGTACACGGACAAGCCCTTGTAAATTAGTTGTTTTCCTTGGCGTCATATCAAGTTTTGGGTTGTTTTTCGTACGAGTCGATCTTGTTGTAATGTTTGTTTGTTTTGCTTCTAATATTCTATAATAATGTGATATTCTCTGATAACATATGGAGAAGTGAGGACCAGAGCATTTCATTTCAGCCGATTCGTGTTAACATCAAGTGTAGGACTGCGTGGGTGTATTTGGAGTGGAAATTCACTTTATGTCTGAGATGATTCGGGAACTTGATTTGCTCCGAATTAATTGACAGTAGGAAGAGTTTCTCTTTCCTAGAAGGTAAAAGCCTTTTCGAACCTCTCGGGTTTTTTAGGGTTCATTGAAGTATCAGAGATCGGGAGCCACTTGCATTATTGTTTGTTTCTTCCAGACATGGGGCTGATAATAATCATAATCTTGTAATCGCAATTGATTGCGGTTACGATGTATTCATAACCGTAATTATAATAAAAATAATTAATATCTATGTAACCGTAATCCAATCACACTCCAACATTTAAAAAAGTCTGTAATCATCGTAATCTACCAAAAAATCAACTTATTTTCTGATTACAATGTAATATTCGATTTACTTACAGGATTATAACGTATTTCAATGGACTTGTAAATTTTCCTCGCCACTTTGAATAGTATGTCAAGTCAACTTGGTGTCATGTGACTGTACTGCAATCTATAACCATATAATCTGGCAGCACTGACCATGTAACCAGGAGGCTACTATGATTCCTCAATTGCTTCTCCTCCACCATAGGCCCTTCTACCCTGAAGCAGGGGTTTAAAGGCACATTGTCAACATTAAAAGATACTCCTGTGTTATTGGTTATGTTGTGCTACCCACTCTCTGTTAAGCATAGATCCACCTATTCTTAGCCATTTTGATATACCCACTTTGGTGTCGGTGTTCTAGTCAGTGTCCCCCCTCCCCTTTTTTTGCATATACTGTATATTTTAAATGTTACCCTATTTCTTATAGCTGTAATCACGAATGTAATTGTAATCCAGGAAATCATTATCGTAATTAAATGTATTGAAACCAATGTAATCACAATCTTAATCCAATAAAGAAAAATCACTGTACTCCTATTCGTAATTCCAATCGTAACCAAGAAAAATCAGAATTGAATATTTCAATCGTAATCGTGATCAACGATCATAGTCGATCCCATGTCTGGTTTCGTCTCAATTTTTTCCTCTCCACCATTATCAGAATTTTGGGCTCTTGCCACCTATCTATCTCTTTTCCTATTTGTATAGTCCTATGGCTAAGTCGAGGAAACTTTTAAGAGGGACTATTTCTGCTTCTTCCATAGGAGGGGTGGGGCGGCGGCTGGAGTGTTCCACTGAAGGTCTCCAAATCCTTAGACTCGGAACTCTTGGGGTTTTAAGGTTGTTTGTACAAGTTGCTGTTTTAATGTTTTTACCGCGCTTCAACAACTAAGGTCTTTAAGCGCGTAACAAGGTTAGTAACTACGCTATTGCAACAACAATTAAGAGATTATGAGAGATAAAACTTTCTCCTTGTACAGGTGTAAGGTAGACTATGGGCTGACTTCACCACTCTACTCCAGACTAGCAGTGAATATTTTTACTAGAATAAACATTAAGGGATGTATGGATGTACTGTATTACAACAAGATGTCTGATAAGGTCGATAATCAGTATTTCCTTTCGTTATTGTTTAGAGTTTTTTCCCTTTGGCAGAAGTTTTTACCTATCATCCTACAGTAGCAATATCTAGGTTAAGGCTTCTTTATGAGACCGACATCATATGGGAATGTCTGTACCTGTACTTTTTACCTAAATGTGAACTTTTACTCATATTTTTTTTCTGAGACTAAATAAAATTCTCTACTGAGTTTCTGATAGACTACCGTCATTACAAGATCCATGTCTTAATTTAGTATACAGTAACTATACGCCTCTGCTATCAACTCATAGTCATCTTCATTGACAATTAAGATTGCTAATTTCTCCTAATTTAACTAGTTGCGGGACAATTAACCAAGAGGATAATTAAATTAATTAACATTAAGTGGAGTGGAACTGAGCCTGAATAATCAAGAGCTTGGCCTGCTACGTATTATTACATTTCACTTAACATTCTACAATAGATTGCATTATAAAACTTCAGGTGCCGCTTAACTTCTCTGGCAGTTTTGGAGCAATAATAAATGAATGTAAAATAGATCAAGATATAAAGCACCCCCAAAAATGACTCTCTTAAGCACTGTTAAGAATTACTGGGTTGGAAACACACAGTTGATAATTAATTGGTTTACGGTGACCCATAGTAACTATCTTTTGGATATATTCATAGGGATGTAAATGTTAACACGGTGGTTTTAAAATTATTATATATCTTTATTGAACCACAAAAGTTCTGATATAATTTACTCAAGTTTGTCATCTATAAACAAATCAGTTATTTTAGATCGAAGTAAAAAAGAGCGATTTAGGCTTTTTTTTTTTATCAAACATGTAAGATCGAATTTTCAACGATTCACATATTAACTAAGTATTTCCCCTAGTTGGGAATGGGAGATCAATTATAGTTAACGTAAGAGTCTCAATGCAATTTCGACGCCATTTTGTCCTATATCTTAGTCATGGAGCTTGAGAGAACCACTGATAACGCTCTAGCATCACCAGATGGAGAAAAATATATTCTAAGACTCCAGCGGTGTGTGCTGTGCCATCGTAAGATAGAGACCGGCTGGTTTAAGATTTATTACTGGGTCACTCGGTTCGGTTTTCCTTATACGTGAGGAAGATGAATTGCCAGGGCAGTTCTCCACGCCTGGTGCTCACACACACACACACACACACACACACACACACACACACACACACACACACACACACACACACACACACACACACACACGCCATTGGTGGATACTTTACGAGTAAGTCAGGAGGCAACGGCTAGACTGGTTGCTTGTTTCCAGATTCGGAGACCTACTGTAAGCTGTTTTTTCATTATACCCAGTATTGGGACCCAGGCTGTGATTGGTTGTTCTGCTCCATTGTCGTAACTCCGGAACTTAAGATACCATTCAGCATCAGAAATAACATCCACATCTTTTATTTTTTGCATCTTGCTGACATTTTGTGATGGAGAAAAACTTCACTGAATGACAAAATGGGATCACATGTAGATTACCTCCTCCCCAGGTTATTTCACTTGATGATTAAACACTTATGCTACCTTGGGGGTTAGGTTAAGTTAAATTACATTAGGTTAGTTTAGATTATGTTAGGTTAGATTAGGTGAGGTTATTTTATGTTAGGTTAGGTTGGTGTTGGCGTTAGAATGGTTAATCCTAAGGTGAAGTAAGCTGGGGGCTAATCTACATATGATACGACAAAAGTACTGTGATAGATTTCTCTTGTTCGTCCTCCTCGGTCTTGCTACCATCTGCTCTTAAATTCAGGTTATGAGAGATATTAGTTTCTGGATGTCTTCTAGGTACAGTTTTGACGATTTTAGTGTAGCTAAAGTATACCCCATATTACAAATGTGGTGCATGCAGCATTAACTTGGATTCAGTAGAGAGAGAGAGAGAGTTATAGCAATATCGGGTCTTTATATAGAACATCAGTTAACTCTTTAGATGGCAGCGGCTCACTGTGGTATTTTGTCCTGGCTAACGCCAGCTTTATTTTATTCAGACGGGAGAAACCCCTGCCGTTTAAAGGGTTGATATCCAGTACAGACACAAGGAACTGTTTTGGTTAATTGGTCACCGCTGGAGACATTATCTATTAATACATTAAGAATTATTTCCTACGAATCTATGATAATGCAGATCATAGTAGTCTAACGATCGTGTTTTTAATCTACATAGCACTGAATTTGAATGGTCTATTTTGACTTCTATTTTACACACACACACACACACACACACACACACACACACACACACACACACACACACACACACACACACACACACAGTGGGTAACTTGGTGTAATGATCCCTTTTAAATTCTACATCGTGAAGGCACATGGACTACAATAGGGTAGTGTATCCCTTGACCATCATTTGTTAATCGAACTCGTCTACAAAATTACTTGTTGGTGTCACCATTATTAATTTTTTTTAAATGTGGCCTCCAGCCTCCCCCAATAGCCACACCTTTTCCGCCATTTTATTACCTTAAAATTAAATATCCTGATACGTAAGTAGCTATCCTAGCTGTGTTGAGTTATTTGAGCCGCAGATCTATGTGGCATTCAGTGACTTGCCTCGAAGTCAATATCTTCGACGGTTGTCGGCTTTGGTGCCGATGCTCTCGTTGCCCTGATGCAAAGCAATGCAGACCTAAGCAGAGAAAAGGACAGTCGACATCTCAACCAGGCGGTAATGTAACTTCTGGGCTGCTGTTTCCGTTTAGATAACACCTCCGCGAATCTGGCGTAGAAACATCTTGCACTTGGTCCCATCCCACCAAAGGTTGTGAACACCAGAGGAGTGAAGCTGCCCTGATCAACGTTCTGAATTCTCTCCCCCATATGCCCTGATCTTTTCATTTTCGTTCCTCCTGTGTGCAGCATCCAGAGCTGGGTTACGGTGGCAAGCGGCCATAGGATCGAAAATCCTTACTACTACTACTATTTTTTTAATATGGCCCTCAACCGCCACACTTTTTATTACATAGCTATCGTAATACAAAAGTAATTACTCTAGCTAAGTTAGTTAAGCCGTAGATCTATGCAGCATTCAGTGACTATCGCCTCATGGTCTATAGTCTGCGACTGTTGTTGGTTGAGGGGTCGATGATCTTGTTCCCTCGAGACAAAGCAATGCAGACCTGAATAGAGATAAGGACAGGTGACATCTCAACCAGGCTGCTACGTATCTTCTTGGCTGCTGCTTCTGTTCAGAAAACATCTCGGCCAATCAAGCGTAGAAGCATCGTGCACTTGGCCCCATCCCTCCAGATTTTGTGAACACCGAGGAGTGAAGTTGCCTTGATCCACATTCTCATTTCACTCTTCGTATGTCCTGTTTTTGTCATTCTCGTTCCTCCTTGTGTGAAGTCTCGAGAGACAGATCACTGTGACAAACTGATACTATTACTACTACTACTACTACTACTACTAATAAGACCAGTTAATCATAAATAATTTAACTATTCACTATTAATAAGAATATCAATCATAATGTATTATTAAGTCAATTAACATTCTCCAGTTCTTAACTTTAAGCTTTCAAGCTTTTAGGCCATGTTGATAGTCAGTGACCTGTATATAATTTCGTACTCTTATCACACCCCAGGGCTTGGCTTCTCAATACTTTAAAATTTTCTCTCAGTAGAGTCGTAGTGTAATGTTTATTTCAGTTATGTTAAGTTCAACGTGCAATTTTTTTTTGTGAATCAGAGGCAGTTGTAATATATGCAGCTTCAACCTCATCTCGATGTTCAGGTATTTTATTTATAGAATAATTTTAATCACCTTGTGCCGACCTTTTTCAATTGCTGCCGTGTCATCAGGTATTCGTATTCTGCATGTACACTCTCCCAAAAAAGTATCGGCCCCTTTTCTCATCGATACAATGTGTCACAATGGACGAATATTTTCGATCACTAATTGTGATTCCTGCATAATGTTGGTAGGCCTGTCTTTCTAGTATCTGTGAGTTGCCAATTATTATGTCTGGCATTTGTTGTATTTATGGTGAATCACCGTGCTCCATCTTTAGTGGAATAATATAATGATATTAATGTACCGAAAATATATAAAATACAGTGCAGTGTATCAACGGAAGTCAAATAGTGGGTGTTTTCTGGTGGCACCGATAGACATGGAGTGTGATAGGAAATGCCAAGCCGTCGTGCTATCTCCTTGTTGCTTAGGCCTATGTCGTGAAGGGCGATGATACTGCCTCATGTTGCCTAGGATGACTCCATAGTGGCTGCCATTCCCATAGGAGGACATGACTACATCGTCTCGTAGTGTGTATCAGATAGTGTTCCGTTGCCAGCACGGATCATGAGATGATTCGTTATATTCACAACTGTTACCTCATTAATTGGGGTAGAAATAATATCGAAATGCAGTAAATTACGTCAATGTAATTGGATATGGCATCATAATACACCTGTAATTACTATAGTTGCAAATTAATGTAATATTGGATCATAATATTTCATATTTCGTTCGAAGCTATTCCATTGTAACCTCGGTTCACGAAAACATAGAAACGTTATAATTCCTATTTGGTAATCCATCCCCTGGGACTGAAATAGTAGCGAAGGTGCATAAATCATCGGGGTTACTCATGACGTTATTGGTTTTTGCATATGGTATGACAATTCATCCTATTTAATTACATTATGTAGAGAATAGGTGGGAAACTGTAGATATCATGATGATTATCAGGTGCAAGAAAAAAGAACGAAAGGTGCAGCTCACAATCAGAAATACAACCGATCCGAGATTGTTGTGCACGTGTTATTTTGTTCATTTCCAAATACATCAGGCACAGGGGGGCCGATACTTTTTTGGGAGAGTGTACACAGTAATACAGGTTAATTCGTAAAAGAGATTTGTAAGGCGGTGTCATCGTTTTCTTGTCCTTGCATTTAATGGTGACTTTGATGATTCCTTGAGTTACGTTGACTTCTTACTCTTGATCCCACGACGTTTCTCTGCTTTTGGAGACTGATGAACTTTGACGTCCAATAACTTCTTATGTCTACAGATGCCAGGCGTGTTTGTGTGTGGGTTGCTATGCCGCATGCGCTATTTTGTACCGTACCTCGTTAACTTAAATAACGTTCGACAGACATTTGAACAGTTAGTGAAAAATAATCTCTCCTTGCTACCAATACCGATTTGTTCTTTGATTTGTCCATAAATTCGAAAATTTGCTCAAGATATTTTCATTTGTATCGTTAATACAGGTCACAATATCCTGACTGACTGGACCGGTGGTAGAAGCGGTACCGTTCTTGCCTCGCAAGAGAGATGTCACGGGTTCGATTCCCGGGCCCGTGGAAGTTGTTTGGACTTACTTCCTAGCCCCCTAGTGTCCCTGTTCACCTAGCAGTAAAGTAGGTACCTGTTGTAAGTCGAAAGTTGCGAATTCGTATTCAGGGAGTTGTTGGAGCTTCCAATAACTTGATGACATAAACCACTGACTCTTCAGGCTTCTACGCCCTTAACTTATGAGACATAAAGGCAAGCATTAACTTTGCATGCTTCCCTTTTGGGCGCTGTAAACGTTTCTGCGCTTCACCTTACACAAGGATGTTGGGGAGTGCCCAATAAAAAAAAAATTATTTATATATATATATATATATATATATATATATATATATATATATATATATATATATATATATATATATATATATATATATATATATGCAAGTAAATCACTGTAGGTGCGCGTGATCTAGGTATATGCTGATATGGGTTATCAGCATATATATATATATATATATATATATATATATATATATATATATATATATATATATATATATATATATATATATATATATATATATATATTCTGATAACCACGTAGGAAACGTGTTTTCTTGTTTCCAATGTTGGTATCAGCATATACCCACTATTCCACTCTTATTTTTCTAAACATTTTATTGTCACGGGAAAGAAGGAAAACCCAGTACCAGAGAGAGAGTTAATATCAGCAGTTGCGTAACTTAAATGTCCGCTGGGTGAGTGTTGGTGTTTGATTCTGTGTGCACACGACACAGTTATTCCTCCTCTATTTGGCTTGTGGTACCGTGTGCGAATTCCAGAAATCAGATTCTCAAGGATTCCTCTTCTATAACTAGAAATGAGAGAGCGCAACTAGTTACGGTAGGGTCTCAGCGAATTTTCGACACCACATAGGCTGGAGTCTGTGCCGCAGTCCAGCCAGGCTAATATTTCGTGTCGAAGCTTAAGTGGGACACCACCCGGTGTCTCCATGACCCCGTGAAGTCCTTCATATCAACACCCGAGGACGAGTTACGGCACCACGTGAACACCACATACACCCAACCATCCACCAGCCATAACCTCCCCCCCCCACCACCACACACACAAACCATCCACCAGCCATAACCTCCCCCCTATCACCACATACACACAGCCACCCACCAGCCTTAACCCTCCACCATCACCACACACAAACCATCCACCATCCTTAACCCCCCCTCCTATCACCACATACACACAACCATCCACCAGCCATAACCTCCCCCCCCCCCCACCACCGCACACACAACCATCCACCAGCTTTAACCTTCCACCACCACTCACACAACCATCCACCAGCCATAACCTCCCCCCCCACCACCACACACACAACCATCCACCAGCTTTAACCCTCCACCACCACTCACACAGCCATCCACCAGCCATAACCTCCCCCCCCCCCCCACCACCACACACACAACCATCCACCAGCTTTAACCCTCCACCACCACTCACACAACCATCCACCAGCCATAACCTCCCCCCCCCACCACCACACACACAACCATCCACCAGCTTTAACCCTCCACCACCACTCACACAACCACCCACCAACCTTAACTCTTGTACCACCACTCACAACCATCCACTAGCTTTAACCCCCACCACCACACACACAACCATCCACTAGCCTTAACCCCCACCACCACTCACACTTAGCCATCCACCAGTCTTTACCCCCACCACCACACACACACCCATCCATTAGCCTTAACACCCACCACCACTCACACACACACCCATCCACTAGCCTTAACCCCCACCACCACTCACACACAACCATCCACTAGCCTTAACCCCCACCACCACACACACACACAACCATCCACTAGCCTTAACCCCCACCACCACACACACACACAACCATCCACTAGCCTTAACCCCCACCACCACACACACATAGCCATTCACCAGGCTTTACCCCCACCACCACACACACACAGCCATCCACCAGCTTTAACCCCCACCACACACACACAACCATCCACCAACCTTAACCATCCACCACCACAAACACACACACGACCATCCACCCGCCTTAACCCACCACCACCACTCACACACTAGTCACTAGTGTAAGCGCGCACCCGACATGATGCTTACGCATTATTCTTTCCCATGCTAAGGTGCCCAGTACGTTGTAAAGTCGAGCTTCAGTATCTTTGGGTTTTCTGGTCATGACACGGTAGTTGAGAGAAAGGGTCAAGACCCTGGGGTAAGACGAGATGGGTGGGAGGAAGAGAAAGAAAGGGAGACAGTGGAGAGAGATGTTGGAAGAGAAAGAAAAGGTGAAAGAGGAGAGAGAGATTTTGAAAAGGAAGAACATTAAGAGGAGTAAGGGTGGATAAAGAGGAATAAAAGAAAATCGAAAAGGAAAGTGATAGAATTATGACGGAAATGTACAAAAACTTGAATTACAAGCATAATAGTATTCACACGCAATACCTGGAATACCAAATACCAGATAATAGTGATGTACAGCTACAGTTGAACACACACACACATATATACAGTATATATATATATATATACAATCAACACCTCAACCCGCCAGGATTCGAACCCACGGCCCACAAGCCTATGACTGTGACCGGGGAACACTAACCGCTGGACCACCAGGATGCTAAAAGCAGTCCTAGACTTTGTTATATTTCACACAAAGCCTGTTCAACGAGCTTATGGCGCCGTGAACCTCTAATGGGGACCACCCGCACCACTTAGGTGGTCAGAGTAACGTTTTACCAAATCCGGCTTCGAAACACGGGTTGAGGTGTTGATTGTATGTAGAAGTCCGCGTGCTTTATTGGGCTAATGAAATATATATATATATATATATAAAAGGAAATAAGGAGATAGAAGAACATTCAGGAAAGTAAACATAAACAGAGGGGGAAGAGAAGGGGGTGTTGATAGTTGTGGTGTGGAGTGAGCTTATGACTGACACACACTACATTATTCACCAACTTCTCGCTCAGTCGTGGAAACTTCTATCACCCTGGTGATGATGATGGTGGTGGTTGTGTGGTAGTGTTCAGGAGACACATGAGCCACATTATTCACCACCACAATACCCACATAAACCACCACCACCAGCAACACTTTAACCCTGTCCCCATGAGATTCTTCTTTTCTCTCTGTCACAATCATTTCAATGCTGTTTATTTATTCTTATAAAATAGATGGATCATATTCGCAATAATATTAAAACCCATTTCCCGTATGACATGACTCCAGATTATTAATGGTTCATTGAGTTATATTTCCCTCCCTCTCGACGTGTGAGAATGTATCTAACTGCTCATTTTAAGAACGACACAAAAATAGCAGAATAACTGGAGATGTGAGAACTCACCTAATTAGCTCAATTAAGCTACGGCACAAAAATAGTGGGATAATTAGAGTTCTGGTTATGCTTATAATTGGCTCACTTAAGCTGAGATGTGAAAATGCTTCCAGCTGACTCACTTAACTTGCAACACAAAGACAGCGGACCAATTGGATTTGTGAGAATGTCAAAACTGCTCAGTTTACAGTAATTAAGACACGAAGAGAGTGGGTTAAGAAAGGTTCTAATATTAACTCACTACAACTACAATACAACGATAGTGGACGTACAGACGTTGTTAAAATACCTCTACCTGACTAACCTTATCGTCTTAACAGTAACTAGAGGTGTAAGAACGTTTTAGACTGACTCACTTAAGTGTGGATACACAAGTAACTGGCTAACGGGAGAGCCGAGTTACTACCACTCTCTTATCATCCATGAATCTATCTAGCCTCCTTTTGAAACATTCCAGCGTTCCAGCACTTACTACAAAGTTGCTAAGCTTGTTCCACTCGTCCACCACCCTATTTGTGAACCAGTTCCTTCCTATCTCCCTCCTAAACCTAAACTTATCCAACCTAAATCCGTTGCTCCGAGTCCTATCCTGCTCGGATATTATAAGAACTTTATCTATATCCCCTTTATTGATTCCTTTCACCCACTTAAATACTTCTATCATATCTCCCCGCACTCTTCGTCTTTCTAGGGAATGCAAGTTAAGTTTCTTTAACCTAGCCTGATATGGAAGGTTTCTAAGTCCCGGAATCATTTTCGTCATTCTTCGCTGCACCGACTCTAGTGAATTGATATCCATTCTATAATAAGAGCACAAGAACTGAACCGCATAATCGAGGTGCGGCCTGACGAGCGCAAGATATAGTTGCAATAAGACCTCTGCACTCTTATTACTTACTCTTCTAGATATAAAACCCACCTGGGTGGAGTAGGGAGTCCTCATTTCTCTCCTGGTGTAGTTTGGAGTGTTTCTTGACTTCTCATCCAGTGTTGGGGGTGGCGAGTGTACACGGGCTTGGTGTGTCAGGTCAAGGTGTCAGGTCAACATTGGCCGCTAAGTACTGATTGTCGCTCTAACGGGTGTTTCTTCCTTTCGAGTTGAAATTGTCACTTTTGTATATCAGTTGTGGGTTGATCGTCAGTCTTTGCACTGTACTGTTGGTAGGAGGATGTTGATAAATCCAGATGGGGAGGAGGAGATGGGGAAGGGGAAGGGCCCGACAAACCAGGCTGGCAGCTGTCTTCTTGGTCAAGAGACCACGGTCCCAAGAGCGGGAGGCCCCAAGAGCGGGCGGCGCCGACTACACATAAGAACATAAGAACATAAGAATGGAGGAAACTGCAGCGGGCCTATTGGCCCATACTGGGCAGTCCGGTTTACACCCAACCCCTATTGCTCATATGAGCATCCAACCTATGTTTGAAGCAATTCAGCGTATTCGAGTTAATGATGATATTTGGTAACTTGTTCCATTCATCCACTACTCTGTTTCCAAACCAGTGTTTACCTATTTCACGCCTAAATCTAAATTTGTCCAATTTAAAACCATTGTTACGAGTTCGCTCCTGGTTGGATAATTTGAGTACCTTTGTAATGTCCCCTTTGTTTAGCCCTGCCTTCCATTTATACACCTCTATCAGGTCGCCCCTCGCTCTACGTCTCTCAAGGGAGTGCAAATTAAGATGCTTTAACCTGTCTCTATACTCAAGGTTCCTGATACCCGGGATTAGTCTTGTCATTCTCCTCTGAATTCTTTCCAAGGATTCTATATCCATTCTGTAATACGGTGACCAGAACTGGACTGCGTAATCCAGGTGTGGTCTCACAAGAGCAAGATACAGTTTTAGGATGACCTCGCTAGTCTTGTAACTAACACTCCTTTGTATGAACCCAAGTACTTTATTAGCCTTGTTACGAGCAAAAACACATTGTTTACTTGGCTTAAGGTTCCTACTTATCATTACTCCTAAATCTCTCTCGCAGTCGGATTTCTCTATGGCATCGTTGTTCATCTGGTATCTGGTTTCCCTGTTTACATTTCCTATACTGAGTACTTTACATTTGTCAATGTTGAATTTCATCTGCCATTTTTCAGACCATTCGAAAAATTTGTTTAGATCCTCCTGTAGTTTTGCCGAGTCCTCACATGTCCTTACCCTCTGAAGGCTGAAGGAAGTTTGTGTGTGTTTGTGTGTTATGTGCTTGTGGGCGCTAGCGTGTACGTATGTATGTCTTATGCAATCAGCCAAGATATTCTGTTTTAACTAGACTTCTGTACAGCATTAAAGGAAACATTATGGTCATTCATTTGAGACATAGCTATTTAAAGTAATATTATAGGGAATGTTGACTGGAACTGATAGTGTTATCTTTTGATTTTACATGTTATTAATTTTATATATAGAAGAGGAGACATCACAGACAACAAGCAAAATTTGCAACATATATTTCCTTTCATACACACATAACAATAACAACCACAACTAAACGTTATAGTGACAACAATAACAATCTCATTTACAGCCATTCATTCTGTAAACACAACCCATAACAACAACTATAACCAGCCAGGACAAAAATCAACCACAATAAAACCCAAAATATATCCTTTCATCACCGACATCAAGAACACTAACAAGCAGAAAAAAGAACAACGCTTTTTACCACCATCATCGACAGTCATAATCAAGAACAACAACCCCGCCGACCATCACTACCCACCACTGACAATCAGAATCAAATAGAGCCACGCCCCCACCAACACTGCCAACACTGCCGCTATAATTGACAGCAGTCAACAACTATTACAATCACTACTGACAATCACAATTAACAACTTCAACAACCACGCCTACCCTCACTACCCCCATAATTAGATAACAATCAACCACAATCTATATATCCGCCACCAATCTAGGATGCGTAGTAACAGAACTCCTCAAAAATACAAAATAAAAGAAATTATGCAAGAAAATCCGATGATATACGGGAACGCACGTTGGGCTAACAGCAGTCAATAGATTCCGGAGGTGAGATTTACGGCGACCGAAGCCAGTGCGTGACCGTCGACTGCTACCCAAGGATCAGTAGCCGGTAAACCTATAGGACCAGTGTTTAGATTGGCCGGCGTCCGCTTATCATTATGTAGGTTACGAGGTTTGGGTAGTGGGGAGGATAGCTGTGTGGTGGGGAGGTTAATTTGGTGGTAGGGACGAGAGCCTGGTGGTCGGGAAAAGAGTTTGGTGGTGGGGAGAACTTGGTGGTCGGGAGAACTTGGTGGTGGGGAGGAGAACTTGGTGGTGGGGATGAGAGCTTGGTGGTGGGGAGGAGAACTTGGTGGTGGGGAGGAGAGTTTGGTGGTGGGGAGGAGAGTTTGGTGGTGGGGAGGAAAGCTTGGTGGGGAGGAGAGTTTGGTGGTGGGGAGAGCTTGATAGGGAGGAGAGTTTGGTGGTAAGGAGGAGAGCTTGGTGGTGGGGAGGAGAGCTTGGTGGTAGGGAGGAGAGTTTGGTGATGGGGAGGATAGTGCGTTGTTTGGGAAGAGAGTAAGATGTTGGGGAGAAGGGCTTGGTGGTAGGGAGAAGTTCTGGGTTGGATAATGAATTGTTGGGGAGGATAGTGTGGTGTCGGAAGGTGTGGTGGAGGTGAGGATAGTGTGGTGTTGGAAGGATAGTGTGGTGTTGGGGAGGATAGTGTGGTGTTGGTGAGGATAGTGTGGTGTTGGGGAGGATAGTGTGGTGTTGGGGAGGATAGTGTGGTGGTAGGGAGGATAGTGTGGTGTTGGGGAGGATAGTGTGGTGTTGGGGAGGATAGTGTGTTGTTGGGGGGGATAGTGTCCTTCGCCATCCTTTCCCCTCCCTCACTATCTCTCCCCTTCCTTCTCACTCCCTCACTCGCTCACCATCCTTCCCCCTCGCTCACTATTTCTCACCATCCTTCTCCCTCCCTCACTCGCTCACCATCCTTCTCCCTCCTTCACTCGCTCACCATACTTCCTTCTCCCTCACCATCCTTTTCCTTCCCTCATTATCTCTCAACATCCTTATTTCTCCATCACTGTGCTTCACCATTCATCTCCTTCCCTCATATTCCTCACCAACATTCACACTCTGACTGACCCTCAACATGCTCTCATCACTGTCACTGACCCTCCCTCACTATCACTGACCCTCCCTCACTATCACTCACTGTCCCTCACTGTCACTCTCCCTCCTTCACTATCACTCACTCTCCCTCACTGTCACTCTCCCTCCACTATCACTCACTCTACTCCACTATCACTCACTCTACCTCACTATCACTCACCCTCCTTCACTGTCCCTCACTATCACTCACCCTCCTTCACTGTCCCTCACTGTCACTCTCCCTCCTTCACTATCACTCACTCTACCCCACTATCACTCACTCTCCCTCACTGTCACTCTCCCTCCCTCACTGTCACTCTCCCTCCTTCACTATCACTCACTCTACCTCACTATCACTCACCCTCCTTCACTGTCCCTCACTATCACTCACCCTCCCTCACTGTCCCTCACTATCACTCACCCTCCCTCACACCTTATCACTCCTCACTATGTCCTCCATTCTAACCATCACTCACTCCCTCAGGCAGGTATTACTCTAAACCAGTTGTATCTCACCTCCGCGTATCAGCTGACTGTGTAGTACTATATGGTGACCCGCTGTTTACATTACGCCCTCCCTGAGTTATGAATGAAGTGTCACGTGGCCACACAACAGCTACCTTGGCTTACACTGTCGTTTATCATTGTTGGGTTGTAGCAATAGATTTATGGCTTAACAGGCCGGATATATCATAATGAAGTTTTTATTTTTATTTCTATATAAAATTATACAAAACCTGACACCTGTAGCCATTCTTAACAATAGTGCCGTAAAATAAACTCAAAGTGAAAGTGTGTATGTAAGTACTGTTTTCATTCATATCCATGCATAGCAGTTAACCTTTGTATAGCCGTAGTTTCACTTTTATTTTTAATTTTTACAAAATCTATCCATCTGGTGATTGAGAACAAACTTAGATTCTCCTTTTCCCTGCCTTTCTTTTACACTATTATCGTTCCTTCTCCCAGTTATCACCAGTTTCCTGTCCCCTCATTATCTCTAAGTAGGTTCAGATTCAGTGCTTATTCAGAAATATCTGAGGGGCAGCAAAGGGACTGAGGCATAAAACAAGACAGACAGACGGACGGACACCCAGAGAGCCACCCCCAATTAGCCTTACTTTTATGAAAAGAAAGTTTTCAATGCGACTAGGGATGAGTGGCTGCTTAACAAGCCTTTTACTTTTTCCGCCTCTCTCTCCCTCTCTTCCTTCCTTCCTCTCTCTCCCATTCCCACTGTTGCTTCGTAACTTATTTCTCTCTGTATATTTCTATTATTCCCCTTCTCCCTCATTCTTAATCAGTTTCTCTCCCTCTTTCTCCTCTTTCTCTTTTCCCCCTCTCTCTCTTCTTTGCTCTCCCATTTTCATTGTTATTTTTTAACAACTTTCTCTGTGTCTCTCTTTAGCCCTTACTCTCCTTTATATTGTCCCCACGTCCTCTTCCTTCTCACTGCTTTCTATTCTTCCCAACTGCTTTCCGATAATTGTCTCAGCTTTCTCTCCTCTATCAATATTTTCTCTTTCCTCACCCTGTCTTCTCTCAGTGTTCGCTATCGTCTTCCCTCTCATTTCTTTCCCCTCTCTATCTCTTCCTCCGTACCACTGTCTTTCATCTCTCACAACCTTTCTCTGTCTCTTTAACTTCCCCTTCTCCACTTTCACTACACTGTCTCTTCCCTTTAATAACCCCTCCAACTTACCTCCTTCCCTCCTTACTATTTACCCCTTATCCCTGCCACTTCTTTCTTTCTCACCTATTCCTTCTTTCGTCTCACCCCCTTCTCTTCTCTCACTCTTTCTCTTCCTCTTTTTCCTCTCACACTCCTTCTTCTCTTCTCCTCTCTCATTTTGTCTCCCCTCTCATCCCCTTCCCTTCTCCCCTCTCATTCCCCCTTCTCCCCTATCACTCCCCATTCTCCCCTCTCACTCCCCCTTCTCCCCTGTCATTTCTCCTTCTTTCCTCTCACTTTTTCTCCTCTCTCTCACTTCCCCTTTTCCCTTTCCATTTTTTCGCTCTTAACCCCTTTCTTCCATCTCTTACTGCCTCTCTTCTCTCCTTTCCTTCTCACTTCCTCTTTTCCCTTTCATTCCATCTTCTCCCCTTTCATTACCCATTTCTCCCCTCACCCCCGCTTCTCCCCTGTTGCTCCTTCTCTCTCTCTCTCTCTCTCTCTCTCTCTCACTTGCTCCTGTCCTGTGTTTATTCAGACTTCTCTTGCCTAATTGCCCGCCTTGCCCAGTGTGTCGTCTGAGTCCCTCCACCACCTCGTTAGTCCACCCTTTTGACATATAAATTGAAAGCAAATTTGACAACCTTTGGAAGTATGAGTTTTCCTTTTTTTCCCTTTATCTTAAAAATTCCTCCTTCTCTCTCATTTGTTTTTCTCTTACGTTTCTTCCTTATGGTCTATCATGGCGTTTTATTATTAATTTTCCTCTTTGTTAATCTGTGAACGTAAATTGAGCTGTAGGGGACTAGTGGTAATGATACAAGTAGTCGCCTTTACAGTAGCAATGGTGACAGTGCCGGTTAAGTGTAGTAGTAACATCGGCTTGTGATATCAGTAGTAGTACCAGTTAGTAGTAGTAGTATTAATGATAATACCGGTTAAAGTAGTAGTAGTTGTGGTATTATAGTGGTACTAAGTTGTAAAAGTATTGGGTTATAAAAGATGAGTAATAGTGGTGGTAGTAGTAATATCGAGTAGTAGAAGCAACGAAGGAAGATGAGGAGGATGAAGGGGAGGGGGAGGAGGAGGAAAAGTCAAGTCGGAACAATTTATGAATATTTCCGAGCCTTTTAGAGAGATCGATCACTGGATAGATTAGGTTAGATTAGGATAGATCGAGTTATGTTAAGTTAAATCAGATTATGTTAGATTAAATTAGATTAAATTATATTAGGTTAGATTAGATTAGGTGAAGTTGGATTATGTTAGATTAAGTTATATGAGGTTAGGTTAGATTAGGTGAAGTTGGATTATGTTAGATTAAGTTAAGGTTGGATTAAGGTAGATTGAGTAATATTAGATTAAGTTAGTTATTATGGAGAGATAGGTAGAACTTCCAAGCTGGAGTGTTAAAACTGGTCTTTGATTTTTTTCTGAAATATTCTGGGATGACAAACTTTGGTACGTAAAATATTCACGGGAGGAGAATATGAAACTGTGATATTGTTTGAATTTTAGGTAAATATTTTATTTTTTGAAGATCCATGTCTGAAAAATATAGTCTAAAAATCTCTTAGGGATGAAAGCCGACGTTAAATGATTAATAAAGCGAATTATTATTTAACCTTTTTATTATAAAAGTGATTTCAAATAACTAGGATAACTGACTTTGTTTTTAATTCTTTAGAGAAGTATGAAAGCCAGTTTTAATAATAACACTTATAGTAGTAGTAGTAGCAGTAGTAGTAGTAGTAGTAGTAGTAGTAGTAGTAGTAATAGGGAGAGTAAACCAACAACAGTCTTTGGTTTACGAAATGCCGCATAGATCTGTGGCTTAACTAACTCAGCTAGGGTAAATACTTTTGTATTAGGATAGTTAAGTAAAAAAATGGTGAAAAAGGAGGTATGGCCAACGGGAGGTTGGAGGCCAATAAAAAAGCAATAGTAGTAGTAGTAGTAGTAGTAGTAGTAGTAGTCGTAGTGGTATTTTGTTTTAGGATAGTTAGGTAATAAAATAGTGGGGGTTGGAGGCTAGACTAACAAAAAATGGGAATAATAGTAGTGATAGTAGCAGTATTAGTAAGAGAAGGAGGAGGAGAGGTAAAGGATAATATACTATACATGTATGTAAAACTGGTCGATGAATATTCTGAAGTATTTAAGCATGAAAACCTCTAGTGCCCGATTAAATAGTGAAAGAATCAATGACTTAAATAATTTATATTTTGGTTAAAATGTTAAAATAGTTTCATGCCATGGGGGAGGCAAGAAAAATATGTCTTAGTAAACTACAGAACCAGTGCCTTTATTTATTGTTTATTTAGTAATGTTTTATGTATTCTATTATCATATTGTGTTCTTGCGTAAAAAATCGTAAAAAGATAACTGTTTATTTGATATAACTCACTTCTGCTAAATAACACAGTTGTATTACCTAATTTTTGTTTATTAACTCATGTTTTCTAACTTTATTATATATTTTTATGATCTAATATTTAGCAAAAGTTGAAAGCAAAATTGGTAGCTTTGCTGAGCCAATTTTTAATGTTACTAATTAATTTCTTTACTGCGTTGCAGAGTTTCATTCTCTCATTATATTTTATTTGAACCATTTATTGATTTTTTTAATAGAATTGACACTACACATTTAATCAAAGCTTAACTATAGTACTTCTGATCAAATTGTTATATAGCGTTATCCAAGTTTGCTGACGTTGACATATGATGAAAAGATTTAAGAACATAAGAACATAAGAAAATAAGGAGTCTGCAATAGGCCAGTTGGCCTGTGCATGGCAGCTCCTGTCGAGAGTTACTACCACTCTCTATCATCGATGAATCTATCTAGCCTCCTTTTGAAACTTTCCAGAGTTCCCGCACTTACTACAAAGTTGGTAAGCTTGTGCCACTCGTCCACCACCCTATTTGTGAACCAGTTTCTTCCTATCTCCCTCCTAAACCTAAACTTATCCAACTTGAATCCGTTGCTCCGAGTCCTATCCTGCTCGGATATTATAAGAACTTTATCTATATCCCCTTTATTGATTCCTTTCACCCACTTAAATACTTCTATCATATTTCCCCGCACTCTTCGTCTTTCTAGGGAATGCAAGTTAAGTTTCTTTAACCTATCCTGATATGGAAGGTTTCTAAGTCCCGGAATCATTTTTGTCATTCTTCGCTGCACCGACTCTAGTGAGTTTATATCCATTCTATAATAGGGGCACCAGAACTGAACAGCATAATCGAGGTGCGGCCAGACTAGCGCAAGATATAGTTGCAATAAGACCTCTGCACTCTTGTTACTTACAGTACACTTCTAGATATAAAACCCAATACTCTGTTTGCCTTATTTCGAATATACTGTATGCAGAAATGTATATGCAGTGATATATTGTACAAAACTATAACACGACTATCAACTAAATTACTCTAATATAAATTTATATTTGTGTCTCATTGTCTGGGACATTTTTCATTTTATTTACAAAGTTCTGTGAGAGATTTTTTTTTTAATTTGACAGAAACATGGCAGAGTTTTGGACTAGAGGGATTTATTCATTTATTTATATTATTCTTATTACCAATACCAATTTTGGGAATGGGCTTTCGGATTTACTCACGAAATTGGTTAGAGTAATTTGTGAGTTTCTGAAGAGGTTTAAATGTGTGTGTGTGTGTGTGTGTGTGTGTGTGTGTGTGTGTGTGTGTGTGTGTGTGTGTGTTACCCACAGGGTGATGTGATGTGCTTAGTGCGGTAGCCTTAAGTTAGTGTTAAGGTGCATACTCTGATTGCTACTTTTACTTGTGGTGAAAGGGAAAAGCTAAGAGCGTAGGTCTCTCCCCTGCCAGTACACAGCCTCTCCATCACCAAGACCCTTCAGTGCCTCCTCGTGGCAACGCACGGTAACTTGGTGTCTTGCGACCGCAGGCAAATTCTGAAAAGGATCGCGGAGCCGGGTGCGAACATGCCTGCCTCCTACCAACCACTGCACCACCCCCCCCCCCCACACCATTGTCTTGTGGATTAGTCCAGGAGGACATATGGCTAGGAGAGCTCATCCTACACAAAGTCCGACGGATATTCGCCGGACAGCAGTAGCAGCAACAGCTAATACTCCTGACGATATTATCCAATTGGTGAGCAGCAGCGGCGGAAACGCACCTTCTCCGACCAGCCAAATCACCACTCGACACCAGACCGTACCTCGACCACGCCAGCCTGAATAACTCAGAACTGACTAAATTGTGTCGAGGACCTCGACCGTCCCTGAACAACGCCTTCAAACAGCTCAAGAATGGAGTGTAGACATCCTCACGAGCGTTCAGAATTGTCAACAACAGTTGTTTCTCCCCACTTGTAGTGTGAGCGACTCACTCGCACTCCTGCTGGAGGGCAGCTGTTTCTTGGCCTTCCTGACGTGGTTGGAGGGCTTTTTCTCCTTATTATATCAGGCCATCGGACTGCAAGTAAGTACGTAAACACAAGTGTATGATACAATCTTTTGTATCAATGCGGGTTTATATGCATATCTACATACAACTATATTCGTATATGAATGTGTTTGGTTTTATAATGCAAGTATATATGATGATGATGATGATGATTTTGATAATTATGAGACGGTAAACCTGTTACCAAGTTAAACACTTTTATTCAGTTTCATTTAATAAAGTGAAAATTTCGACAGAGCTGCAGGTCAAAACAATATACAGAAAATACGAGGCTTAACGTAAATCTTCAAATATAATTAGAGAAGAAAAAGGTTCTGATATTTTTTCATTTGCTTCTTTGCACAGACATAATCATTGCACTTGAATAAAAAACAAACTGAAATCCTAACAGTGTTGAAGGGAAGAAAAATTTTCCGTAGTGATCAAAAGCAATGGCTACAATACTTAATAAAATGTTACAGTCGCGGAAAATACATTATAATCAGATGGCTCTTTCAAAAGGCTGTGACGGAATTCGCTCTAGATTCAGAATTTTTTCATTTTGTTCGTGAAAAAATCTAATACATGAATAACACAAAGTTAGTCCAATGACACATTCAATCGTAAAAAGGGTGAATATTGGCGTCTCCTTTAAAAAAAATAAGCTGTGAGTGTAATGAAAAAGTGTCATGATGCAAATGTCAAAATGTTGGAAAAATCTCCAACATTTCACATATTTATTGACCTTTAAACCTGCATGCTTTACCCCTAGAACAAATGTTTCTGTCACATTCTTTTAATACAATCAACATTCCTCTTACTTTTTTTCCCTAAAACTAACATTTCTTACATTCTTCTCTAAAACTAACATTTCTTTCATATTATTTCCTTAAGACTAACATTTCTCTTACATTATTTCCCTAAAAGTAAAATATTTTCCCCTATGACTAACATTTCTCTTACATTCTTTCCCTAAAAGTAAACTATTTTCCCCTAAAGCTAACATTTCTCTTACATTCTCCCCTAAAATTAATATTTCTCTTACATTCTTCCCTAAAAGTAAAATATTTTCCCCTAAGACTAACATTTCTCTCACATTTTTCCCTAAAACTAACATATCCCCCCACCAAAGACCCTAAAACAACCATTTCACTGATAGACTTACTCTGAATCAGTTTTTTCTCATATAAATTCACTTAGCTGTACTGTACTCATTCGACTCCTCTCCAGCCTCTGAATTAACTTCTTCACTCACCTACTGTACTGTACAGTAGTTACCCAACAACCTGAGCCTGTCATTAGGGATGATCAGGAGGGTTCCAGTGTGTGAGGTGTACTGTGTGCTTGTACTCATTAATGTCATTAGTGCATTTCTTCATAATGTAATTAACGTACGTAATGATGACTTATTTGTCTTATATATTGATCAAATTCCCTTTGTTATTGTTGTTGTTAATAATAATAATTATAATAAAAATAATAATAATATACTATCATTATTTCTAAAGCTTCGATAGTTTTATTATCAATAACGTTATAAAAATATTTATTCAGGCTTATCACAATATAGTATATTGGTATTATTATCAGTTGTATATTATCATTATTAATATATTATCGTGAGTATTATATGATCATTCTTAGTGGTGATATTATTTTCATCATTTCATTCTTATAAGCATCATTCACTCTTCATTCTTAGCCTCAAAACTCTTCTTTTAATCATTCATGATCACACAGACAATCAGGACTTTTATTATAACCTTTTTATCTCTAGGTTGGTCATGCATACTAAACGTAGGTTCAGTAAAACATTCGTAATTACTAGGTGCAGTAATTATCGACAGTGATAGTTTGATGCTGAATGAATTTGTTATTACTCTATTCTGAAAACGTCAAGAGTCATCAGGAATTATGTGACGATTGAGGTTTAATTACTCATAGTAAATTGTTAATACTGTACAGTACTAATATGAGTTCCTGTTACGGTGAATCTCTCTCTCTCTCTCTCTCTCTCTCTCTCTCTCTCTCTCTCTCTCTCTCTCTCTCTCTCTCTCTCTCTCTCTTTTACCCCTTTTCTACCATTATCAGTTTCATATTTACAAACATTCTCTTCATATCCCTGTCTGTCTCTCTCTACCTCCCTCTTTCCCTTCTACTGTATCTGTTTTCCTCCCTCTTTCTCTTCTATCTATGTCTTCTTACCTCCTTCTCCAGCTCTCTGTTTCTCCCTCCCACATTCTCTCTCCTCTATCTCTCCCGTTCTCTCTGTTTCTCCCCTCTTTATCTCACCTTCTCTCTTTAATTTCTTTCTCTGTGTTTCCCTCCTTCTCATGCTCTCTCTATCTCTCCCTTCTCCGTCTCTCTATCCCCTTTTCTTTCCTCGTGTTCTCTCTCTATCTCTTTTTTTCGCTATGTCTACCTTTATATCTGTATCTCCCGTTATTTCTATCTCTCCTTTATTTCTATCTCTCCCGTTATTTTTACTCTCCCTTTATTTCTATCTCCCTCGTTATTTCCATCTCTCCCTTCACCCTCACGATCACCACCCTTGAGGCCCCGCACAGGACCCTATCATTTACATCCTGCTGGAAGCTGTACACCAAGAGAATATATTTTTTTTCGCCAACTTCAAAGTCGCCTTAAGCTATTCCCGCTAAAAATCGGTCCGTGTGGGGGTATATTTATCCAGCTCAGTTTCAACCAAAAGATGATTTTTTTCTCATTAATTCTTAGAAAAGCGGCAAAATATGAAGGAAAGATAGACGGATATCTTAAATGAGAGGAGTGGAAATATGACTTTTTTTATAATTATTTATTTTTTTTTGTGATGTGAGATGAAGTATGAGAAATATTAGGGTGGCTATCAGTTACGTATTATTGCACACACGCACGCATGAGTAATACCAACGGTCTGATGAGCAACCTTTTTTATTGTAGCATTATATCTCCACCGTCAATGTTAAAAGCGGAAAGAACACAATACGGTACACAAAGTTGATGAGCTGTTGATAGTAATGTACTGATGAAAATGTTAATTAAAGGTAAGAGTATTCATAGTTGAGTAGATGACATCATGTTATTATTAATATCACTGCAATTAACGTGAATTGACAACTAAAGTAATGTAATATAATTCTGACGCAATTACAAACACACAATAAGACGAACTAATATAAAATGAAAAAACAATTAAAGAAAGAAAAAACAGCCCCCAAAATTTGACTAAAACAAAATTGTTGTGTTAACACAGCAGTTACAAAGATAAATTGTTGAACTGTGAAATTAATACAATCAAAGTGTGCAACACATACCAGAGACCGGTGGAATAAGAATACACGGCATGACTGATGACGAAAATGGTGTATGGAAGATATATGTAAGGCGCCATCACAAGATTGTATTTAATTCAACTATTAGTGTTATTTAGAACATTAGCGTAACTAATACTGCGTAGGTCAGCTGACATGACGTCATGGATCACCCCACCAGTATCCCAGGCTAGCTAGAAATTGATTCCATCTGGACAGATCATGAGACATGGGACCAAGTGACACTTAACCCACCCGCTCTTGATCATGCGGCTATGACTGTGAGACGCCGCTGTACGACGTAGTTTCTCAGGCCTTGTACGATGCAGTTTCTCAGGCCTGCTGTAATAGGGTCCACATATATCGATCACAAGGTTGTGGCCGTAAGGCGTCACCTGACTATGAGGCGTCTCAAGGCGTCGCGAACCCTAGTCGCGAACTGAAAGATTGAGTAAAGTTAGTCTATCACTGGCCGAGACTCAGTACACACGGCAGGCAAGATCCTTCGTCTTGGTATACTCTGTACATAGTTTTGTTAATACTGTACAGAGAAAACACTGTACAAGACTATATTTCATCCCTTCTCAACTTACAGAATAAATAAATGAATGTTTTTAAAGCTGAACTTAGATAACATCTGCGACCAGGAAGATAGAACAATTACCAGTCAAGACCGCTCAGACTCAGACACTAGTAAAAACTGTCAAAGGTTAAACACATAAAAATATGACATATTAATTTAATATATACAGTATATACACACACAAGTAGTGAGTGAAGAACTGTTGTAGTTATGTTGTACTGGGGTCCACCGTGAACCTGATGATGTGGAATGTTTCTAAAATGATCAACTTCAGCGAGAGAGGACCTTTTAAGGGAGGAGAGGGGACGGGTGCCAGAACGCTTCCCTATGTTCAAAGACACGGTGATTAAAGGCTACATGCAGTGCTACAGCTCCAACACCGGGTTTCAGGTCATCAGGTGCACCACTTTTAATAAAATCTGCACATTAAGGAAATATGGATAGATATTTGCTTAGCTGGTTTTGATATCACCATGGAGAAAACGACTGCTATTATGATGTCACTGAATTCATTAACGATAATCACAGAACAGTTACCTATATCAAGAACAACTATTTACATTATGTTAGCCAAATAAAAATACCTAATTCATTATTTTTTTTATTTATAATGATTTTCGAATAAACAAATCTCGTCATTTCCAGGTTGTGGTGATACAGCCAGATGCTACAGCAGGTGGCAGATGAGCTCGCTGGTCACTGCCGGTCAACAACTACCAAGGTCGTTCACGGAAGGTAAATACTATATCTTTTTCTTATTATGTATAATATTTCTGTTATTTATTTCTAGTATTGACTTCTGACGTATAAATTTACAGAAACAAAATTTTGACTCTGTACCTAGTGTATGATGAAACAACCTCACTTGAATCGTTAATTACTATAGATTAGTGACAATGTGAATTACCAAAAATCTCCTTAACTGACGGGAGGGATATCCAGCACTTCTTTTTTTAAGCGTTTTTTTTTTACGCCAAAACTATGCCCCGATTTTTTCCAAGTTTTTATAAATTTATGGAAAGTGACAACAATAACAATGAAACTAATGGGTTTAAAGTTGACTTTTAATACACGACACAAAAATGGAAGCCAATATGGGGCAGAAATTACACTATGACTGTATCGTTACTGTACGCATTGGTTTTTATATCTAGTTATAGGAAAATTGTAACGTGCTAATGTTGGAGAATCTTAGTACCAAAGGTGATGTTATAATTAAATCAAAGAAAATAAAAGTGGCGGAAATATTATGATACATCACTGTGGGTCTCATATAACGTGTGCATCTCTGTGTGGTGTGAGAGTTGCTCTGGATTTTCTTTTTAGGTGATAAGTAAGTCACTAATAATGTAACTATTATCAATACTATTACTACTACTATTATTATTTTTATTACTATTATTATTATTACTATTATTATTATTATTATTATTATTATTATTATTATTATTATTATTATTACTATTATTATTATTATTGGAGATGTTCGGGGTGCTTGGTTCTAACTACAGGAGCGAACATAAACACCTGTAGAGTTCTGTAGGTTCTTATCAGCGGAAATATACAGGAGTGCGGAGTGCGCTCACAAGCGCAGGTAGTCCTTACACTCCTATAGGGGTCAACTGACCTCACTCTGACCTTTCAGGCGACATGTGGTAAGTGGTTCACCAGCAGCTTCCAGATGTCGCCAGGAACATTTATCTAAGCGTGTGGTGACATGAAACAGGAACATTGCCGCACGCTACTGACTAGAGATGTACTGTATATATATATATATATATATATCGTATAGTATACATACATGGTATACATACATACATAATATACATACACCTCCCCCCCCCCCCCCTATACGCTCATAGCAAAGTCTTGAGCGGACCTTTTCCTGTGGATCCGTTCTGAGCGTCGAGGGGCTTAATCACTGGGGGGGGGGGGGGGGGGGGAATGTGGGACTCAGCACTGGTGGCGGGGTCAGCGGAAGGCGTTGTTACGGGGCGGAGAAAACGACGGTTCCTCCACCACACCCAACCACTGGGTAGCCGCACCTGGTAGTCCCGTGACCTACCGAGACCCATGACTACGCCCACTTTGTCCCAACGTAGGGAGGTCGGGTCCTGAACACGGACTTGGGTGCCGACACTCAACCTGGGGAGAGGACGGGCGTGGATGTCTTGAATACGTTCGGCGGCTCGGCGATCAAAATCCTCTGTCTTGGCCTGCCACTCCTTGGAGAAGGACTGAGGGTGAGCAGGGACACAAGAACGGAGGGGGCGTCCATCCAAGACCTGGGCAGGGGAGCGTCCGGTGTAATTGGGTGTGTTGCAGAGCTCAAGGAGACCCTGGTCGAAGGCCTCGCAGTCAATATTATTACTACTACTACCTTTTTTTTTTTTTTTTTTTTTTTTTTTTTTTTTTTTTTAGAACGTGGTCTCCAGCCTCCCCCAATAGCCACACCTTCGCCGCTATTTTATTACCTTAATGTTAAATATCCTAATACAGGAGTAGCTATTCTATCTGTGTTGAATTAGTTAAGCAGCAGATCTATGCGGCATTCAGTGACTGTAGCCTCATAGTCAATATCAGCAGCTGTTGTCGGCATTGGGGCAGAAGATCTCGTTCCCCTGAGGCAGAGCAAAGCCGACCGAAGGAGAGAGAAAGACAGTCAACATCTCATCCAGGCTGTAACAAAACTTCTGGGCTGCTGCTTCTGTTCGGAGATCACCTCCGCGAGTCTGGCGTAGAAACATCTTGCACTTGGTCCCATCCCACGAGAGGTTGTGAACACTAGAGAAGTGAAGCTGCCTTGATCAACGTTTTGAATTCTCTCCCCATATGCCCTTATCTTCGTTCTCGTTCCTCCTGTGTGCAGCATCGAGAGCTAGGTTACGGTGACATGCGGCCATGGGATAAAAACTCCTGATGTCGAAGAAAGCTCGCTGTCCCTGCGTCCAGAATCCTCGAGCACTGACGTCAACACGGGATTCGTTAGCTGTGTTTGAATTCCTATGTTGGAAGATCTCGCTGTCCAAAGGAAGGAGGGTCGGTTCTACCATGACATCCCGGCAGATTTCCTTCAGCATATTTGCTGTGAGGTCCCTTACTTCGTCATGCCTCATACATATGAAGCCCCCTTTTTGCACACCATGGCGTGATCGACGTCATAGGAAGAGCCACACACGCATTGGGAGGGCAAACCTTCTACTGGCCTACCCTACCTTAGAGCATTGGCATCTGTAAATTCTTGTTTATTGAGACTGAAACCATTTGCCCATTTTCCCTACCACTACTACTCCTACAACTACTACTTATACTTTTTTTTTATAAACGAGGTCTCCAGCCTCCCCCAATAGCCACACCTTCGCCGCTATTTTATTACCTTAATATTAAATATCCTAATACAAAAGTAGCTATCCTATCTGTGTTGAATTAGTTGAGCCGCAGATCTATGCAGCATTCAGTGACAGTAGCCTCATAGTCAATATCTGCAGCAGTTGTCGGAATTGGGGCAGAAGCTCTCGTTCCCCTGAGGCAGAGCAAAGCCGACCGAAGGAGAGAGAAAGACAGTCGACATCTCATCCAGGCTGTAACATAACTTCTGGGCTGCTGCTTCTGTTCAGAGATCACCTCTGCGAGTCTGGCGTAGAAACATCTTGCACTTGGTCCCATCCCACCAGAGGATGTGAACACTAGAGGAGTGAAGCTGCCTTGATCAACGTTCTGAATTCTCTCCCCATATGCCCTTATCTTGTCGTTCTCGGTCCTCCTGTGGGCAGTATCAAGAGCTAAGTTATGGTGACATGCGGCCATGGGATCAACACGGGCTTCGTTGGATGTGTTTGAAGTCTTATATTGGAAGATCTCACCATCCAATGGAAGGAGGGTCGGTTCTACCATGACATCACGGCAGATTTCCTTCAACATATTTGCTGTGAGATCCCTTACTTCGTCATGCCTCATGCATATGAAGCTCCCTTTCTTGTACACCATGGCGTGATCGACGTCATAGGAAGAGCCACACACGCATTGGGAGGGCATACCTTCTACTGGCGTACCGTACTTTAGAGCAATGGCATCTGTAAATTCTTGTTTATTGAGACTGAAACCATTTGCCCTTATCGGTAACGTAGTTAACCAGTTCGAGGCGCCCACGTCCTGAGCTATAGCTACTTTTTTTTTCAAATTCTCTGGTACTTGTAGCAACAGTTGCTGCAACTTATCACTTTGGCCGTGCTGTCGTTCTGTCGTAATGGACCGTCGAATCTTGTTTACTTCACTGGTATCCACCTCCCCTGTTGTGTTCTGGGCTATTATGTGGTCCGTGAGGGCTGCCGTGAGCTTAACTGAGTTTTGATGTTCAGTGGCAGCAATCTCCTATGGATTTGTCAATCCCATTCCTCCCAGTCTCGGTGGTAGTGCAAGGAGTGATCTTTATGCTGGGGTTAAGTGAAGATGTTTCACTAATTTCGGAATGAAATTGACGCTGATAGCTTCTTCCAGAGGGTGGAGGAGGGGTCCGATATCAGGGATAGGGCGCATCACAGCGATGCTTGACTCCATGGGTGAATACCGCAAAAGCCGCATGTGGCTTTGTATTAGCAATATCAGACAGTGCTTGGATTTCCCTGACCCACTCATTCACCTTTCCCATTATGTACTCGGTCTTGAAGTCCGTCGTGCCGATTACTGCGCCTAGGTGTCTTTGGCCATCCTTTGTTATTTTGACATCACTTCCACCGAACACCTCCATTGTCCGTTCATAATGTTGTGGCTTCACAATGAGGAAGGACTTGCTGACACTTGGGTGGTACCCTATTTGTGGACCACGTGATGTTATCAGGTCCCACCACTTTTTGATGTCCTCCACTTTTCCTGCTCCTGTAAGGTCGTCAGCAAACGCCACGTGTTTGACCTCGATTGTTTAAAATTTTATTGTGTGTTGGAGCACGGATAGGCCTATTGCGTACATTGCCATTGCAACAGGGTCCCCCTGCATTGTTCCCTCGGTTGACTGTATGATGGTATCACCTCTTAGAACCTTGGTGTTTACTATATAGAGGTCTGATGGATTCCTATAGGTGTTTTCAACATACACTGCAAAGATTGGACACTTTATCTTGATGTTGTGCAGTGAGGTTAAGTATCTTGAATGCGTTGGAAGCGTCAACCAGGAGAACGACCTCACAATTACGCTGCTCAAATATCATTCTCAGGGCGTGAATGGCAGCTTCCCCTCCAGCCTGGTGGCCAGCACAAACTTGCAGGTTCTCTGCCGCTGCCCTGACATCATCCTTTATCACCTCCATTATGCATTTTCCGATGATCCGCCTCAGCACTTCCCCCACTCCTATAGGCCTACATCCTGGATTCTTATCGAGGGGAATGAGGCGGCAAGCCGTCAGATAATGGAGGTGTTGGCAGCACGAGGTTGCTAACTTTCTTGCAAGGACGGCAATGGCATTGCAGAGATCACTTGCTACGGGGCCAAACTTGTTAGTGCTGAGGATGACTCTCCAGCCGTTTACATCCAGGCCTGAAGGGCCGGCACCTCCCTGAGTTTTCAGTGCCTTTTCCCACATCATCCTTCCTGTTATTTTCTACAGATACAGTTCCCACCACTACCAATACCATGATCATTACCATTAACACCATCACTACCACCACCATCCCCATTACTATCACCTCCATGACCACCTTCACTAGCACCACCACCAGCACTTGCACGGTCACCTTCAGCACTTGCACCATCACAACCAGCACTTGCACCATTACAGAACCATGACCGTTTCAGATTACTGGTGACGCCGCTCGACTTCAAGTGCATTTGAGCAGTTCTCTGGGCCCGTATTCACTTTACTCCCAAGCTGTATTTCGAATTGTTTCCGTCAATCTCGGCGCTCCTTAAAGAGTCACACCATAGAAATAAATGACTTCATGTATTGAGTCAGTCGGTCGTTGTTATTGTGGTTATTGACAGAATAATCATAGATAACGAGGGGAGAGAGAGAGAGAGAGAGAGAGAGAGAGAGAGAGAGATTATAAAACAAATGTTCGTCTCCCACTACTTACCTGTCCTTCCATCACTCAAAGGATCACATTCATGGTTGACTGACTCACAGACACTGATTACCCCAGAGAAATGTCAGTGTAGGGGAAGGTGTGGGGGAAAGAGAGGAGCTTCGTATCTGACCCATTTACTCCATTACCCATTACTTACTACAGGGAAGGGAAGGTCTCTGTAGTTTGCCCCTTACCTGTTAATTACTAGAGGTAAGGGGGGGGGGGTAGTCTTAGAATTTAAAATAATAATAATAAATAATGGTTGCCCCTCGTGTAATGAGGACGGCCGGCCCAAGGGTCACCTAGGCGTGAATTTTTTTAAGGTGTAGAAACTGTCGCCAACATAACAACCACACCCTGAGTTAACGAGCTGCATGACCCAGTGTCAAGGAATAGTCCGAGAAGACCGGGCAACTCGTCAACTGCACTGGCTAATCATTACCCCGGAATACGATCAGCAAATCGATCAACGTCCAGGTTCCCAATTACTGCTGGGTAGACAGAGGCAAATGGCGTAAAGAAACTTGTCCATAGTTTCACCCTGCCCGGGGATCGAACCCGGGTCCACTCGCTTTAGAGGTGAGCATGCTGACCATTATATTACAGGTCGCCATACATATATGCATACATACATACATACAAATATACAGACATACATACATACATCCTTGACCACCAGAGGGTCAAGACCAATCAGGCTCTGCTCCTGCTGCGCAGCTGCCCCCCTTGGCCCATTCCTCAAATCCCTCTCCCTGACCCATGCTCACCACCGGGATATCAACATAATCCCGTAAAAAAGTGACAATTTCGTTTTGGAAAGAAGTAGGATCAGTGTTGAACAGTGATGAACAGTGTTTAAGCCAGCGAATTCAGCACTAACAGTACCAGTGAGAGCCGTGACCAACCAGTGAGGTAAGCACCCCTAGGAACCGACCCCCATCTTCTGACCAGGAGGTGCTAATCAATCCACCCTGGGAACAGCAGTGGGCCAGCTTTACACCTGACTACTAGATAACACAACACCACCTAGCAGAGAGTAAGGTACTGTGACACCACCCCACACCACACGGTGTCTCCATGACCACGTAAGGTCCTTCCTATCAACACCCGAGGACGAGTCACTACACCACGTAAACACCACACCACCCGGTGTCTCCATGACCACGCGAGGTTCTTCATGTCAACACCTACGGGCGAGTCACTACACCACGTGGCGTATGTGACCTTACACAGTGTGGCAAGAGACCATCCAAGGCCATCAACTGTAAACTATAATAATGTGCATGTTCAATTCATGTTCCTTCTCCTTTTAGTAATATAAAAGCTTTTGTTAAAAGACTCAACTGCCCCATGTCTTTGTATGTAAAAAGTCATTTTTGTCTAATGTATATTTTCAGCCTTTGGCTGCAGAAATTTTTTAATAAACCGTTAATTATTATTATTATTGTTATTATTATTATTATTATTATTATTATTATTATTATTATTATTATTATTACATACATACATACATACATACTACTCCTACTACTACTACAACTTCTTTTTTTTTTTTTTTTTTTTTTTTTTTAACAGTGGCCTCCAGCCTCCCCCAATAGCCACACCTTCGCCACCATTTATTTACCTTAATATTAAATATCCTAATACATAAGAAACTATCCTATCTGTGTTGAATTAGTTGAGCCGCAGATCTATGCGGCAGTCAGTGACTGTAGCCTCATAGTCAATATCTGCAGCAGTTGTCGGAGTAGGGGCAGAAGCTCTCGTTCCCCTGAGGCAGAGCAAAGCCGACCGAAGGAGAGAGAAGGACAGTCGACATCTCATCCAGGCTGTAACATAACTTCTGGGCTGCTGCTTCTGTTCGGAGATCAGCTCCGCGAGTCTGGCGTAGAAACATCTTGCACTTGGGCCCATCCCTCCAGAGGTTGTGAACACTAGAGGAGTGAAGCTGCCTTGATCAACATTTTGTATTCTCTCCCCATATGCCCTTCTCTTGTCGTTCTCGTTCCTCCTATGCGCAGCATCGAGAGCTAGGTTACGGTGACAAACGGCCATGGGATCAAAAATCCTACTACTACTACTACTACTACTACTACTACTACTACTACTGTCACTCGGAATCGAGTATGCCGATCATCCAGCTATGATACAATGGTATGAGTTATTAATGATGTTACCTACGTTGGTGAGTTCTGAGGTGACTAAAGAGGCCAATACTGGTCCGGCAGGGTCGTTCACAGATGTTTCACATGTGGGGGGCTCCATCTAGTGGTGGGGGGGGGGGGGGGCTCCATCTAGTGGTGGGGGGGGGGGGGCAATGCAGCATCTTTCCTGCGTTGGCGTTTGTCTGCCTCAGTTTGCAGTCGGGCAAACTCGAAAGTATTGAAACCTTGTGTAGTGCTTCTCCAATCTTTACAGTGTGGAGTAATCGTCTCCCAGATGAGGGGGTCCATTTGGCATTTTTTCAAGTTTGTCTTAAGACTATCCTTATACCTTTTCAGTTACCCACCAGAGTTATTTTTACTATTTGTTAGGTGATTGTAAAGTAGTTGCTTTGGCAGTCTACTGTTGTCCATGAGGGTAACATGGCCAGCATAGTTGTTCATGGATAATGGTAGCTTCGATACTTGTACAGTTGGTGTTAGCAAGAATACTGGCATGTGTTCTTTTGTCTTCCCAGCGAACTCGGAGGATGGAACTTACGTTGGTGAACGTTTTCAAGTGCCCTGAGGTGCCTCCGGTATGTGACCCATGTCTCGCTGCCATATAGCAGGGTGGGGAGGACGTACATACATACATGCATACATACCTACATTTAACAGTTTATGAGTATTTTTAGTTGTGCTCATGACTTTGGGATTGTCCTGGTGTATATTTATGTTATCATGCGGGATGCTGGTCCAGCAATGGGTTGTTTCACCTTCGAGAAGCTCACCTAAAAATGTCCTTATTTTCTTGGTGAGTGTACAATGTCTAATGGAATCACTGAGCTAACGTGACTTAAAGGTCATACAGTAGTTGTATTTCCTAGAACAAATATACTTTCGCACTTATCTTCTTCGGACAATGGTTATTACAACTAACAACGATAATAACAACTAATGCTCATTAACTTGTTTCTAATGCTGTTGCCAGATCAAAATTTCGTCATAGTGAGGGAGTGGGTGGTTTTTCAAATTGAGTCACAATTATATCATAATGAGGACGTGAAGAATCCATTCAATGTTTTTAAAATTATGTAAGTGTGATGCTCCACCACACTAAGATAATTCACCACTTTTTTACACAGAAACAGATACTGAACAAACTTCATCGGGAAATATCTTTAGTATAAAGATGAATACCAGTCGTGTGTGACCTTGATAGAAAATCCTCATATAAAATTTAGATGATTTTTTTTCAGAAGAAATAAGCACCGGTACAGTAGTATAGTACATAATACAGTACTATCCATATAGGGATAGTATCATAAAACTGATCTTTAATATATATATATATATATATATATATATATATATATATATATATATATATATATATATATATATATACTGTATATATATATATATATATATATATATATATATATATATATATATATATATATATATATATATATATATATATATACCTTAATTAGATTCATTGTAAATATAAGTGTGCTTGAAAGCTAATAAACGCAGTCGTTTGCACCTCTATAAGTACAGATTTAGGTGTGAAATACAGATACAGTAATATCCGCTGGTGACACTATCGTAAAGTTAGTGTCTTAATCTAGATATGAATATAAATGTATCGAAAAAAGGTTAGGTTGGGCGTGTGACCACTCCGTGAGGCACTGTTACTGCCGCCCGTTGTCAGGGCTTGGGTGTATAATGTGGCGATGGGGGAGGGTTACCTAGGGCCCTGTTTATTAATGGTAATGTTTGGTGTGGAGAACTACCTCAAGACCAAGGGCAGTACAAGGTGTGTTGAGCCTCACTACAACACCGACCTACATGTTGACTCACTTTATCATTCATGTACACCATTTCAGACAATTCAGTTTCTGTTCTTATAGTTTAAATTAGCGCTATTTGGTTCTTATTACACCTAAGAATAAAGCACTGTCCCAGCACCCGACAGACTAGAAGCCTCAGTAATAAGGAGCACAGAGATGCTGTTACTTTACTGATGCTAGAACTTGTGAAAATGGATGTGAGTACGTGCCAAAATTTAAGAGATTCCCGGACGAAAGAGGTACACTACCGGTGCAAGGCAACAACTACATAAAGAGCAACATTATAATGAATTCAAGAGGGTAGATTTAGGGCAACTTTCCCGGTACCTTGTTGTAGTGTTTACAGTATTGTTACCACACAACAGCTTCATTAACGTAGAAACCAACGTAATAATTTAATTTATGAAGTCCATGTTATGGGGGTCGGGTGTCATAATTTTCACCCTGTCATACCGCTTAATGGAATAAGTCAGGCGAAAGGGGACGTGTTATCTACTTCTTAATTTTGTAAAGTCAAATTTTGGGTCAAAATATAAAATTTGAGGAATTTAAATTATACTTCCGACAAAACAAACCCCTCAAAACGCCCGTAAATCCATTCGAATAGGACACCGGAAGGGCAGAAGAGGGAGCTCAAGTAGGAGGGCTAAAGGGCTAAGGGAGGAGATTCACTTGTGGAGCTGTTCATAGACGTCCACGATATATTATATTTGTCATAACCCAGCAGGCAGGAGCCACCAGCCAGATATTAGTACTGGTTGTAGAGTACAGTACAGTACCCATCAGTGAACCAGTTGCAGGTTTGTCATAATAAATTTGTGACACGTTGCTTGGTGTTATATACGTATACCGTACTGTACCTTATCAAATATCTCTTCTGTCTTGTCATAAAACACGGTACTCTTGTTATACAGTTCTCCAATCTTGTTATAATCTCCCTGCACTTGCTCTTGAGAAATTCTTCCTTTGTTACATATACTTCCCTGATACTTATACAACTAGATGATTAATTTTTCACTTTCTTTTGTGTCTCATTGTTTTAGTTCTCTACTGGTTTATAAATTGTTCAATATTTAATAAACTTTATCTTTAATTTGGGATCTACTTTTCTAAACTTGTATTATAGGATTTTGTCACTGGTCGAAGTCATCCAGCAGGCAGGACGAGCTAGGCAAGATGGTGTGGAGGCTATAACAGAAGCCCGGATAAACGTCATTCAATTACTCAGTCATTTGTCAGTATTCAGCCAGTTTTTCCCCCGGAGCAGCGCTGACTGTCAATGTTATGTCGCTGTTCGCTGGATTCACGAAATTGATTTTTAATTTTTGAGCTTATTTATTGGGAAAATGCTTGTGAAATAATTTCCATTTATATGTGAGCTCTTTCCTGCGTACTGTATATGTCTGAAGATTAAAAGAGAATTATTTCCATTATCGTTACAGCTTGAAAAAGATGAAGTAGAAATGTATAAATATAACGCGCTGACAGCTGCTAGTGACAGCCCCCCTTCCCTCCCATCACGTATTTCTGTTCATTTTACCTCGCCTCGGACACCACCTCCTCATCACCCTCCTCACCGCAGATTGGCCAATCTTGAGTACACCGCCACCGCTGATTCGGCAATTTTCTTGCGTGATTACACTTATGAGAGGATCATCTTCACTGTTACAAAGTTTTTGATTGAAGAATCCTTAGCTGGTGGTAAATAATAACTTTTCTCGTGAATAGGTAACTTTTATACAAGGGCGCATATTGGTAAATAATAATAATAATAATAATAATAATAATAATTAAGTAAGAAATCACAACTACTGCACATACTGTACTAAGTTGGCACAAACATGATACAATACTTCAGATCTTCATCCCATATTTTAATACGATAATAAGATGATATTTTCCTTTAACTGGAGATAATGGAACACACTTAGTTATGGTATCATCTCAGTGCAATTTCGCATACCTTTTGCCTATCAACTTTGTACCGATGTTAAAGTGAAGGAAATTTTCAGCGTACGAGCCTCTAAGAATCCGAGTGTTTATCCTTTGAACTGTAGGAGACTTAGTATGTATGGTCTAGTAATCCCATATATTTGTGTGTTTTTCCAGTGCCTTCTTCAATGTTAATAATATTTAGTCATGAATACTCTGAATATACGCTCAGACAATGCCCAATATGCTGTACGTTGTTTCACTCAAATATATCTGTTGATAGTGAGCAACTCTTATACGTTGTTTCACTGAAGTATATCTGTTGATAGTGAGCTTCTCTGTAACGGCATAGATAATATCCCACTGCTATGCTACCTGTATAGTGACATAAACCCCAATATTACCTTTACTATGCCACTAAGCAATATCACACCATCAGTCATCAGGATATTGAATTGTACACCAGCACATTACTTGAGCGAAACCACTCTCTTCGGTATTAAGACAAGGTAATTCAGGAAATGATTTGAGCGGTGGGCAGTTAGTTTTTGTTAGCATCAGCTGAATATGTTTCATATCTTTATGTTACCTTATCTAACACTCCAAAAACAAAGGGTCATCAATTTAAGAAATTCCTTGTCAGTAATGATGGGGTTAAATGTATAATCACATACTTATTAAGAAAAATCATTAACATGTGAACATGAATAAGTAAACAAAAATAATATATGAAAGTTTATAAATAACATACATTTATGAGATATGACGATTTTCTAATTCTCATTAAGTTCAACATAATACGAGTCTAGTCATAACTTCTCACTAGGTGTACACAGAATTTTATGCTTTTAAATTCACCAATATTCACAAGTGAACTTTTTCATTCAGTTCTATGCCTACTGGTATATTATATCTTGTGATACTTCTCAGGAGGCATTCACATAATTTCTCCACTTATAATTTCACCGCTTCTCAAGTGAGATTGTATCACTATTCGTAATCATATTATGCATTAACTTAGCTGCTACATAAATCTTGTTCCATGTTTTCATCCAGTGTTCTACTTCCTGTAGATGTCCAAAATTAACTTGAGAACCTCTTTGGACAACACACAGCTTCACAATAAGCAGCTGCATCTTTAAACCCTTGAACATAATTATTTTCAGAAACCAATTCTAAGTAAATAATAAGTAATTTTAATAACTAATGTTCACTTTACATGAAAAATCATTTAAGTAACTAATCCCCAGAAATAAATAATTTAACTAATAATATTAAATAATAACTATTACTGTATTAAGTAATAACTCAGTCTCACAGTTCATTTAAACAAAAATTATATATATATATAAATATATATATATATATATATATATATATATATATATATATATATATATATATATATACTGTATATATATATATATACATATATATATATATATACATATATATATATATATATATTTATATATATATATGTATATATATATATATGTATATATGTATATATATGTATATATATGTATATATATACAAAAATTATAACAAATAAAACAATTTCATTCGTTCTGAATTTAGACTCATTTCTGCTAAGGAACTTTTATGATTAGTGAACAGAAATCACATAACAAATATATATATATATATATATATATATACATATATATACATATATACATATATATATATATATACACATTTTTTCTCATAGGCTCACTGTTAAGTAAATTACATTAACTACTTACTGTATAAATCAATATAATCTTTAAAATAATCATCACACATATAACAGTATTAATAAATAATTATTTTGTTATATCTATCATATAAATTCCAATATGCTTTACTTATATTTTTCACTTATATATCAAGTAATGTACTGTACTATTAACTCTTCAGTATATCACTGATAAATATCTAAAAAAATAATGGATCTTACCTTGTCCTGGGATATTTAACACTTATTTAAAAATATTATCAGAGGGAACCTATGACATGTCTGCCCTCCTTAATATCTGAGCTGAGAATGGCTCTTTTAATACTGTCCATTCTGTCTGGCTGTGTTCGCTGACTGGTTAAAATTCATTTCACATGTCTTAATAATAAACATCCTCAGTTTACTTATGTTGAATATTTCACTACATTTCTTCACAATATATTTTTCTACGAATTATTTAAATGTTTATAACCCATAATAACTCTTCCTAAATCTGTTACAATTTCAAAGATAACACATTCGAACGCTCCAAGTCATCATGCTGTTCCAATCATGTGGACCTGACTTGACCTTGACTATTTTACCAATACACTCCAATCTTTCCTCTCAGTATCTCACAATTTATGAATTAATCTCAATTATTCCTAAGTAATCTATCATATCATCATGATCTAGTACAGTCATCACTCTATCTTGCAATTACTATTGAAAAAGATAACTACCTGTACTTATTTACCGAGTAAGTCACATAGGTCTGACAATAACTTACTATCATTTCACAAAATATTTACTTAAATAAATTTTCGTTGAGTTACAATAATTTAAGACTCACAATCATTTCTAAGTAATCTCCAGTCATTAATCTTCTTCATACAATACTTCAGATTACTTAATTATCAAGGACAGCATCACAATTTAAGGATTTAGATAAACATTTACATAATTTGTTGGTTTCAGTCAAATACTTCCCACACTCCTTCATGTCCTCTTTTACATTTCAGAGGAATAACTAAACTAACTATGTTACACAATTCCACAACACCTAACAACACATATTTTGGAGCAACAGAAAATTCAGTTTTTATATTAAATCAAGTAAAACTAATTCAACTTTGCTACAACTCTTATACGATGTTGATAGTGAGGAACTCTTATACGTTGTTGATAGTGAGGAACTCTTATACGTTGTTGATAGTGAGCAACTCTTATACGTTGTTGATAGTGAGCAACTCTTATACGGTGTTGATAGTGAGCAACTCTTATACGGTGTTGATAGTGAGGAACTCTTATACGGTGTTGATAGTGAGGAACTCTTATACGTTGTTGATAGTGAGGAACTCTTATACGTTGTTGATAGTGAGCAACTCTTATACGGTGTTGATAGTGAGGAACTCTTATACGGTGTTGATAGTGAGCAACTCTTATACATTGTTTCGCTCAAGTATCTGTTGATGATGTATTGCTGTTACCGGTATTCAGTGTTTCATACAAGGATGTCTGTTATTCATCGTTTCAATCAATGCCATCTGTTAATGTAGAATATGTTACATGTTGCTTTACGGAATGACAATCGCGATTAATTGTCCTGCAGCGCCAACATTTTATTTCAGAAATACAATGGTAAATACATCCAAAGCTCAACACAGCGAGAGTAATATAACTAATGCTCTAAGTGGGGTTATGTACAGTATTAAAGGAGACGTATTACCGAACTACTAAAATAATATTATGTACCTCACTTACGAGTTTCCGTCGGTAGTAAAGTGACCAGTAACAATCCAGATTTATTATGTTAGCCAATGACAGTCTATCCCAAGTAGTATCCCAATTGCGTGTTTTAAAATTCATTTACAGGTATTTGTTGCTAGCAAACTTACCAATAACAATTAAGGGTCGTTTTTACAGCCAATGAAAAGCTCATACGGTAACATCTAACAGCGCGGTCTAAAGGCACGGATATAATGCTCACAACCCCTCAGATGAGGCACAATAGGGCAAACCTCATTGAAATATTAAAAATCCTGAAAGGGATGAAAAATGTGAACCCGGGACATTTCTTTGTGATGTCACGCACCACCAACACGAGATGACATAACTACAAGCTTGCCCAGTTATCATACAAAACGAACATAAGGAAATGCTTTTTCACAGAGAGGCTGGTAGACTTATGGAACAGTCTACCAGTCCAAGCTGTGTAATCAAAAACAATATTGGGCTTCAAAATTGCCCTTGACAAAACTATCAAGCACAATGGAGGGATCCTAAACAGGCCAGTGGCCCTCTTCTCTCGGCATGGCCACATCCAGTGAGTGACCATTAGGTAAACAAACAAGATAAAAAGGTAAAGTGACCGCCAACAGCAAAGGCTTTATTTTGACAGTCAGTGAAAAGCAATTACATACTTACTAAAAGCGTGCTATGTAAGTCAGGTACACTTATCTCTTGCGAGTACAGTACACTATTCACTAAAAATTAAGCTTTACTGTGGTGTTCAATGAAAGTATATCGCACAGTATTTCCGAACAACACATTTCAAAATCCATTTACATGAATCCATTACTAATAAACCGTTCAATAATAATCGAGGTCTATTTTGACAGCCAACCAAAACCAGGATTGTGGTTGGAGGATAATACGTGTTAGTAAATCACTCTCGTTCAATGCAGTCATCAAAGGTGGCTGATCGGCGGCTTTAGCTGCTTAGTTGAGAAGTGAAGGGAGTCGCTATATTGTTTGTTCCTTTGGCGAACTGGATTGACACGTGCCGGTGTGTAAAGAGTCTGGTAGTCGGTAACTCACACAGTACATAATAGACACGAACTGTTTTTACCTCGCCATTTTAGGTAATAGTGTTGGCATTGTTTTCAGATAAAGGTGTATTGCAAGTTTATGAAGATGACCATTTTATGTAAACCGCAAACTTTCGTTTACGGATTAGGAAGGTCCATTTAATTGTGCAAGGTTGAGATTCTTAAAGATGGTCAGTTAATTTATCTTTCATAACCGGTGAGGCGATGACCTACTGGATATATGTTTGTCTTAAATTATAAGAAAAAGACGGCGGCCTGAATGCTGATGAAAATCCACCAAGAATACCGTAACCATGAGCTATGTGGCCTTGATCTGTGTCAAAGATCAAAGTCACAACATCAAAGAAGTTAAAGATTCTTTGTCCCTTGACCTTAGAAAACAACAATTCTTTGGTTTTATTGAGAATTAATATCTATATCAAGTATTAACAACGTATTTCTCTCCATTAGGTTGTTTACAAACATACAGCGGAAACTTTACATTTGTAATGAGTTAGTACAGAGGACATGGTCCGCCCCACTCACGCGACCTAGCTCATGTGTTGATTACCTGAGGTACAGTACAGAGAAATATTTGGAGGATCTGATCATAAGTTACTTCTTTGCCAGAGTTGGTCTGTTTCTGGTTATTCCATTTCTCTCCAATTAGGTGTAAAGGCAGAAAACTGCTATTTTTATATAAGCCGATTCCGATGACAGCATCGGATACGGTTATCTGGTCTTTTCTGGAAAATTCTGAGAATTTCTGAGTCGGCCCGGCTGATCTGGTGTGTTGTGACGCGTGTTCGGTAAACCTCTCAGCGAATCAGTTTTAGAGAGGAATATTGGCTCTCGGAGGTTAAGTCAGGATACAATAATGGTGGCGTCAACGAATCTGAACCATGTGTTTATTTTCGATAAGTTCTAGCTTTAAGCTCAGCTCCATGAGTGCTAATCTTGTCTCTCTGAAAGATTAATGGACTGACTGACTGTTTAACAGTGGTTCCCAAACTTTTTAACATGACGCCCCTTTTGCTTTTTGCGAAGTCTTTGTATGTAAAATCTACATGACACCATAGTTATAAGCAAAAGTAATGAAACAATCATTAAAAGAGAAGAAATCCAGACTGAAACACACAGTTTAAGATAAATCTTCGCATACCGTAATTGAAGATGAGGGAGGATCGGTGGCTGGTAGTGTTGTGAAAGATAGGAGCAGTGTGAGTCAGTATGGTATCCCTGACATGTACAGTACAAGACGCGTAAGGAAAGAGAGATGAAATGATAGAAAAGGGATAGGGGTGACTGCTATACTTTGGTTTTGCACAGATGTGTGGAGGATTCAAACGGAGAGAGAGTTACTTCTGAAAGAGTTTCTTCATTATATTCTTTATGAGCAGAAAATAGCAAATTTTGGCAGATGGCTTTACGCTGGGGGCGCGCCCCCCAGTTTGGGAGCCACTTTAACTGATGACGGAGACCGTTTTGGTCAGCTCTTCCACTTTTGTGTGGGTTTGATGAAAGAACACAAAACCTCAAATCAAAGAGGAAAACACAAGTATTGGGAGAGTTGTGTTAGACAGTGTAGGAAGTGACGGGGAAGAGTTAGAACAAGTAGATATATTCACACACTGGCTCAGAACCTCAACTTGTATGTATGTGTAGTATAAACAGTGAATTTTCGGCATCCATAGTAATTCACAATGGTTCATGATCACTCACTGTGTATATTAAACCTTCATATTCGTTCTTGTTTTCACTGTCCTTAACCCACTCTATTGTTCTGTGATATAGTATGATATAAGCTACTATGGCCATTTCTTCTGATTGAGCATTAAAAGAAAACTTTTCATATTTTCTTTATGATGGAAACTCAAAATATTCAGGAAAATTAAATCGAGTTTAGTGAATTAATGTAGGAAAAGTGTTGTATATAATGGTTGTCTATTGGTCCAGTTTAAATAAGGTTAATTTTACATTGCGAAAAAGTATATTCTCCTGTGTTGAATGTGAATCTTATCATGTGTTATATACTACAGCGTGATGTTAAAAAAAAAATAATACGTTCTTTAAGATATGTATTGTATTCAGTCAGGTGATATTGCTGGAAAGAATCTTCACTTTCAACATATTCTATATTTCCTAGTATACTACAATATAATGTCTTCAACCCAAACATATGCCGGAGGCGATGTATTATATTCTCTTAGGAATCAAAACTCGTGTCTCTATTACCCAGTAGATGAGGCTAATTCGTTCTTCTTAATGTTATTGTCAGTGAGGAACAAAAACGCCTCTCTGTCCCATACCATAAAAGCAGCGCCAACATGAACGTTAAACAGTACTTGGCGTTCACCTCCACTATTAGAATCTACACCAGACGAACATTCACTAGACCTTGTTTGCCCCATGCACCCCTTTCACCCCTTTCACCATATGTCAGAATGTCATTCCCCCTTCCCTTCCAAGATTGTCTGCCTCAAAAAGTGCATTCCAAATAATATGCATATAATACTGAAAATCCTTTATTTTTTCCATATTAGTACATTAGTACTCAGTTGTGTTCTGACCTCACTAGGGGAAAGGTCACGGCAGGGTTAGCTCCGGAGGGATAATTATCAGATATGGCCAGAGCAAGGTGCGGTCTTGGGTATGAGAGTTTGTTGACCAAACTGGAGTGGTCCACTGAAGAATTGGCGAAGGCCAAGTTGGAGAACTTGAAATTAAGGGAAGAGCTGGCGATGTTAAAAGGAGAGGCTGGACGAGTAAAGCCAGTGGCTGACGAAAAATCAAGCGAGTGGAAAATTGTGAGTAGTGGGAAGACAAAGCTTTTGGTGAAGAAGCACACCAAGGATACGACAACAACGACAACAACAGCTAAGTGTACCAACCCGTTCAGCCCCTTGATAGACGAATTGGACGTTAGTACAGTCAGGGACAGGGATGACAAGGAAGGTATAAAAACTTTAATTGTTGGTGACTCACAGGTAAGGTACATGGACAGGGCCTTTTGTGGTAAGAACAAAAATAGGATGAGGGTGTGTTTGCCAGGAGCTGGGGTGGGGGATATAATTGACAGGATGGACAATATCTTGTCTGGTAATGGGAACAAACCCATTATCTGCCTCAGTGCAGGAGGCAATGATATTGGCCGGTGTAGGAGCGAGGAGCTTCTTGATAAGTTCAAGGCAGCCATAGATCGTATTAGGACTAAGGGAGGGATCCCTATCATATGCGGTGTCCTGCCTAGAAGGAGAGTTGGCAGTGAATGGTTGTCAAGGGCAGTTGGTGTTAACGACCGTCTTGACAGATATTGCAAGTCAATATCAGTCCCATTCATTGACAACTGGGACAACTTCTATGGCAGAAGGGACCTTTATGCTAGGGATGGGGTGCACCTGTCTAGGGATGGAGTAGCAACCCTGGCTGGGGCTCTAGAGGGGGCAGTTCAAAAGATATCGAAGTCTTTAAACTGCTAAGAGAACATAGGGGCACGGGGGTGGAGGAGACTGCAGTGGGAGCGGGTAAACAAGGCGAAAGATTACAGGGAAATAGTGTTAGGAATGATGACATAACTAAATTAGACAGGGAGTTTAAAACTAAACGCGGTAAGGGAAGGACTCAGAACACGACTAACTTAAATGTATATTACGCGAACAGTAGAAGTATGAGAAACAAAATGGATGATATTAGGGCCTTGGTATGTACCGAAGAAATCGATATAATTGCATTCACTGAAACATGGATCAACCTAGACACACGTGAATTACCAGTCGAATACCAAATTGCGGGTTACAAACTGTTCCATACCGATAGGCAGACCAGGAAAGGAGGCGGAGTAGCAATCTATGTTAGGGATAATCTGAAGTGTGAAATAAATAAGGAAATAAAAACTGAGAGGAATACAGAAACAATTTGGATAGAATTAAGCGACGGTCGGGAAAAATTAATCACAGGAGTAATATATAGACCCCCCAATCTTGACAGAGTCAATGAGCGACTTATCTGGGATGAAATGCGCAGGGCTTCCATACACAACAAAGTCTGTATAGTAGGCGACTTTAACCTTGGCCAAATAGATTGGACCGACCTTACGGGAAACTCAGAATCAGAGGATTTTCTCGAGACGATCCAGGACTGTTTCCTAAGTCAACATATAACCGAACCCACACGGGGTAATAATATATTGGATTTAGTTTTGTCAAACAGAGAAAACCTCATTAGCAATGTCGAGGTAGGGAACGAACTTGCAAACAGCGATCACAAAGAAATTCGATTCCAGTTAGATTTTCAGGGCAGACGTAAGGAAAATTCCACTAAAGTACCAGATTTCAGAAGGGCAAACTTTGACAGTTTAAAGAGGCAGCTGAGAGAGGGGGTGTCGCGCTTGGCCGTGAACCTGACAGATGACACCGACCTGATAACGAGATCTGAGATTGCCGAGTTCCACGACAATTTAAATAGTGAGTTACTTAATGCACAAAGGCAGAACATACCATACAAAAAACTCAGATCAAACAACAATGACCCTAAATGGATAAATAATTATTTAAAGAACATCATTGGCCAAAGGAAGGCTATAGGTAGAAGGATAAATCGTGGCGAAATTCACCTCAGGGACTATTATAGGGTATTGGCGAGTAGGGTTAAAACCGAGATAAGGAAAGCAAAGAGGAATAATGAGGTAAGGATAGCAAGGGAGGCAAAGACAAACCCCAAAGGATTCTACCAAATGTACCAAACTAAAACACGAGAAAAGATTGGACCAATACGGTCAGACTCCGGCGAGCTCACTGATAACGACGGAGAAATGAGCAATAATTTGAATAAATATTTTTCAACAGTTTTCACCAGCGAAAATTTAAACATGATACCCGAGGCACCGACTCTATTCAGAGATAGTGAAGAAAACAAATTAAGTGAGATAGTAGTGACTAGTAACGATGTTAGTAAGCAAATAGACAAACTAAAGCCTAATAAGTCACCTGGTCCCGATGAGATATTTGCCAGAGTATTAAAGGAATGTAAGGAAGAGCTTAGTATGCCCTTAGCAAAGTTGTTTAACATGTCCTTAAAAACAGGTGTAGTACCAGAATCCTGGAGGATAGCGAATGTAATACCGATCTTCAAGAAGGGGGATAGATCACTATCCTCTAACTACCGCCCAATCAGTCTAACATCAATAGTAGGCAAATTACTGGAAGCAATCATTTCAAACTCTATTCGAAATCACCTGGAGAAGCACAGATTGATCAATGATTCCCAGCATGGCTTCACAAGCGGACGTTCTTGCCTAACTAATCTATTAACATTCTTTTCATCAGTTTTCGAATCAGTGGACGAGGGGCACAATTATGATGTGGTATATCTCGACTTTAGCAAAGCCTTCGACAGAGTACCCCACGAAAGACTAATTAGAAAGGTAGAAGCTCATGGCATCAAAGGTGACATCCTTAAATGGATTAGGGCGTGGTTACAGGACAGGAAACAGCGAGTGAGCATTAACGGCACTAAGTCCCATTGGAGCAACGTCACAAGTGGAGTTCCCCAAGGCTCAGTACTTGGACCATTATTGTTTATTATATACATAAACGACATAGATATCGGCATAGACAGCAACATAAGTAAATTTGCTGATGATACTAAAATAGGACGTGTTATCAAATCTGACGAGGACTCGGCAAAACTACAGGAGGATCTAAACAAATTTTTCGAATGGTCTGAAAAATGGCAGATGAAATTCAACATTGACAAATGTAAAGTACTCAGTATAGGAAATGTAAACAGGGAAACCAGATACCAGATGAACAACGATGCCATAGAGAAATCCGACTGCGAGAGAGATTTAGGAGTAATGATAAGTAGGAACCTTAAGCCAAGTAAACAATGTGTTTTTGCTCGTAACAAGGCTAATAAAGTACTTGGGTTCATACAAAGGAGTGTTAGTTACAAGACTAGCGAGGTCATCCTAAAACTGTATCTTGCTCTTGTGAGACCACACCTGGACTACGCAGTCCAGTTCTGGTCACCGTATTACAGAATGGATATAGAATCCTTGGAAAGAATTCAGAGGAGAATGACAAGACTAATCCCGGGTATCAGGAACCTTGAGTATAGAGACAGGTTAAAGCATCTTAATTTGCACTCCCTTGAGAGACGTAGAGCGAGGGGCGACCTGATAGAGGTGTATAAATGGAAGGCAGGGCTAAACAAAGGGGACATTACAAAGGTACTCAAATTATCCAACCAGGAGCGAACTCGTAACAATGGTTTTAAATTGGACAAATTTAGATTTAGGCGTGAAATAGGTAAACACTGGTTTGGAAACAGAGTAGTGGATGAATGGAACAAGTTACCAAATATCATCATTAACTCGAATACGCTGAATTGCTTCAAACATAGGTTGGATGCTCATATGAGCAATAGGGGTTGGGTGTAAACGGGACTGCCCAGTATGGGCCAATAGGCCCGCTGCAGTTTCCTCCATTCTTATGTTCTTATGTTCTTATATGCATTTACAATTTTACATGGATTATTTTTATAGTGGAGTTTTACAAATTAAATGCCAATTGAAAATGTTGATGGATTTATAAAACTTGAATAAAAGTAAAATAGTTTTTTTTTATTTATAATGAATTACTTAACAGACCAAACTGAAGCAAAATGCAATAAACAAAAAGTTCAATAGAATACCAGGATATTGTAAATTTGTAATTAATTTTATTCAGATGAAGATTACAGTCAATGAGAAACCTGTGATTGTTTTTTCTTCGCCAATTCTGGGATACGCGGAGGAGTGCTTGAAAGGGCACAACGCAGGTCATTTTCTACCTCTAATCTACTACGTTGCTTCGTTTTATTTTGCAACAGAGTTGAAAAGCCTGACTCACAAAGATATGCCGACACAAACGGAAGCAATACACGGATAGCTCTTTCTGCCACTTTTAGGTAGGAATCGCACATCAAGGGCCAAAATTCTGTGATTGATTTCTCATCGAACATATCTCTTGCTCCAGAATCAGTTTCCCCCCCCCCCCCCCCTGAAAACCTGAATTCCCCCCCTGGGGGGAATTCCCCCCTGGTTGAGAACCCCTGCACTAGACCTTTGTCTGCAGTAGCGGTCTATTATAAAGCAAGAGTAAATTTCATCATTTAGAAAGTTAGATCGTTGATATAATTGTTCTAGTTTTCTAAATTTATGGAGAATAGTGTGTGTTCGTGTAGTCATCCCAGAGTTTGAAGATCATTTATCAACAAAGAGTTTGCCTTTGCTTTCTTGGTGATAGACATTGTTTACCTTTATGAATGGCCCTCTGCTCTGTTTGTATTTATGAGAGGGTATACAGTACACACTGGAGTACGGCCGACGGGTGGATACAACTCTCGCTTCCTGTTCTGAGGGTCACGCCCGGGGCACCTCCAGTTGACCTAGCATTGAAGAGGTACTTAACTTTATTGTGCCAGTGAGTTAGTTTTCTGTGTGCTGAATCCACACTACTCCTTAATGGGTCATATACCCCATGGGACCCACTTTTACTTTCATACATATATCTAACATACATATAAATGCTTCTATGAACAAACATACATGGACACACACACACACACACACACACACACACACACACACACACACACACACACACACACAACACGTACAGCAAGAAATCACCGGGAATAAGTGCCTGCTTAAAACACATCTTCAAGAGGAAACCTTCAGGGGCCAGATTCACAAAGATTCCTAACTTATTTTTCTCAGTAACTGGAGATTTAAGATCACATATCACTGGCTGACTTAAAATACGACATAAAGATGGCGGGCGAAAATGGAGTCGAAATTACAGCCAGACTCTAGCGTGTAAGATGTTTGGTCTCGTCTTCAGTTAGGTGGAAATAATATAGCATGTGTTGTGATTATGGTAGAGTCTCTGCGTAATGTTAACTTCATACTACCCACCATCTTACTCCTTTAAAATTCGAGTCTAGAATCCATGGACTCAAATATGCGTTGGTTATTTAATTTTTTAGTTACTGTAGAGTCTCATTATAATTTAGGTTCCAATTTTTTTCTCCCGTCTTTTGTGCCGTCGCTTAAGTGAGTCAGTTAGATGCGTTCTCACATCCCCAGTTAGCAGTAAAGATAAAACGCGCGAGCTCTTGGGAGTCCAGGACCCCAGGATGGTGTAGGTGGTGGTATAGCTGCCGAAGACCTCAACACCATGATAGTGTTTCATTATCCCCACCATAAGCAGACCCACACCATTATTCTCACCATAAGCACCCTTCAGCACCATTATTCTCACCATAAGCACCCATCAACACCATTATTCTTACCATAAGCACCCATCAACACCATTATTCTCACCATAAGCACCCATCAGCACCATTATTCTCACCATAAGCACCCATCAACACCATTATTCTCACCATAAGCACCCCTCAACACAATTATTCTTACCATAAGCACCCATCAACAGCATTATTCTCACCATAAGCACCCATCAGCACCATTATTCTCACCGTAAGCACCCATTGACACCATTATTCTCACCATAAGCACCCATCAGCACCATTATTCTCAACAAATATGTCATTACGCCACCGTGAAGCTGTCATTGTAGACGCTCATTAACACCAAGAAATTGCATAATTATTTCCACTATAGATGTACATCAGCACCATTGAATCACACCATTATACCCACCATAGACGCCACCATCTCTGCGGGAGGACAGATTATAGAGAATTATAGGACTTAGCGAGATTATATTAATGGTCTAGTGGCGGTAACTCATGTCCTGGCGAGTTATGGGGAGCTGAAGAAGGGGAGGGACCGGACGGGAGGAGGAGGGAGTGTGAGGGGAGGGCGGGAGGGGTAGGGACGAGAAGGGTATGGGAGGGGAAGGACGAGAGGAGTAGGGGGAGGGAGGGGAAGGACGAGAGGAGTAGGGGGAGGGAGGGGAGGGACTGGATGGATAGGATGGGAGGGGAAAAGGAAATATGGGAGGGGAGGGAAGGGAGAAGGTGGGTAATCAAGGGGAAGAGAGGAAAGGATGAAAGAGATAGGGAGTAAAGAAGAGGAGGGGTTGGGGGCAAAGGGAAGGGGGGGGGGGAGAGAAGGTGAGATGGGAAATGCGTGGGAGGTGAGGGAAGGATGGCTGAAAGAGAGAGGAAGGAGGGAATAGGAAAGGATGGGGGGGGGGGGGGAGAAGAAGAGGAGGTGTGAAGTACAGGAGAAGCGAATGGAAGATGGAGGAGAGAGGGAAGGGGAAAAGGTTAGGAAAGAAGTGGAGTGAATGAAGGGGACGATAGAGAGTGAGAGGGAATGGGAAAAGAGTAGGGGAGGAGGTGGATTAGAGAATGAGGGAAAGGTTAGGAGACATGAGAGAGCTGAGGAGAGAGGGAGTGAGGGAAGACTCGAAAAATGTGTGGGGGGTTGAGATTTAAAGGGATGAGGGGAAATGAGGGAAGGGTTAGAAGAGGGGAAATCCAATAATTAAACGAAAGAAAAGGGGATGGGATACAGTGGGAGGGAAGTAGGGAACCCAAAGGAAGGGGAAGAAAAGGAGGGAAAGGAGGGAAACAGATAAAACAGGAGGGGGAAGGGAAAGATAAGATGGGAAATGAAAGGTGAGGGGAGTAGAAAAGAGAGGGAAAAGGAGGGGTGAGGGGAGTGGAAGGGAGGGGGGGAAGGAGAGGCGAGAGGAGTGGAAGGGAGGGGGGGAAGGAGAGGCGAGAGGAGTGGAAAGGAAAAGGAAGGAGAGGTGAGGGAAGTGTCAGGTAGAGAGATGAAGGGAATACAAGGGGAGTGGAAGAAAATAAAAGGAAAGAAGAAGAGGTGAGGGGAATTGAAGGGGTAAAATGGTGAGGGGAGTAAGGAAGAAGAGACATGGAGGCATCAGCTGGGAAAACATACACGTGGACATCGCGAATGAATCAGGGAGTGTGACAATAGTTCCTCTTCCTCTTTCTTATTCTTCCTTTTCTCCTCCTTATCCTCCTTTTCCTTTTAATCATCTTCCGCCTTTAATATCATACATTAATTCCTACCAAGTTTCTTCTACTCTCCTTCTCTCCCAATATCCCTCCTCCCTACTCTTTCACCCTCACCAAAGCTCTCCTCGATCCTTCTTCCTCCCCATTCCACTGCTCTACCTCCCCTCCTATATCCCTTACCCACCCCTCCACTATATCCTTCCCTCACTAACGGAATCCACTGTTACCCCTTATCCTCTCCCTCTCTACTTCCTCACCCCCATCCCTCCCTTCTGATGTCCCACCCTTCCCTCCTTACCTTCTTCCAAATCCTTTTCTTCACCGGTATTATTCCGCTGTTTCTCCTCTCCCCTCTCTTCTCTTCTTCCTTACGATCATCCATCCCCAGTCGTCTCCCACCTTTCTCCTTTTCCTTCCTCCGTACTTTTCTTCTGTCCTTTCTGTCTCCAACCCTCTTCTTCCTCCCCTCCTCATCAACCCCCTCCTCCTCCTCTCCTTTTCTCCAGCCCCCTTCTCCCTTCGCTACCCCACAAACACCCTTCTCTAATTTCATCTTCCCCCTCCTTCCCACCACATCATCCCTTCTTTGATCCCATCTTCCCCTTCCCTCCTTCTACCCTCCCGTCTCACTCTCCCTCCTTCCTCCCCCTTTTACTCTCTCTTCCATTTATCCTCTCTCCGTTCTTCTTTCCGCACCTGTCCTCCCCCCTCCTCCCCATATCACTCCCCTCATTTATCCTCTTCACACGCCACACCCCTTCTCTCCCCCATCTCCCCCAACCCCCCCTCTGTCAGCGGTGGTGGCTGGCGGGCTCTGGGACCACCAGAAACATCCGATATGCTAAACTACAATTTGCATATCGACTAGAGCGGCCGCGACTCCTGCCCCGGGGGCCAGATTGATGGTGAGGGGGGGGGGGGGTCACGTACTCCCTCATTACTAGGACGGGGAGGGCTGGGGAGATGGGGAAGGGGAGGCAGTAGGGAGACAAAGGGAGCCTGTGTAGAGGATAAAGGGGGTGTAGGAAAGGTTGAGGGGGAGGGTAAGAGAATGTGGGAAGGGGTGAGGGGGAGGGTAAGGGAATGTGGGAAAGGGTGAGGGGGAGGGTAAGGGAATGTGGGAAGGGGTGAGAGGGAGGGTAAGGGAATGTGGGAAAGGGTGAGGGGGAGGGTAAGGGAATGTGGGAAGGGGTGAGGGGGAGGGTAAGGGAATGTGGGAAATGGTGAGGGGGGTAAGGGGATGTGGGAAGGGGTGAGGGGGAGGGTAAGGGAATGTGGGAAGGGGTGAGGGGGAGGGTAAGGGGATGTGGGAAGGGGTGAGAGGGAGGGTAAGGGGATATGGGAAGGGGTGAGAGGGGGGGTATGATAATGTGGGAAGGGGTGACAGGCAAGGTAAGATAATATGGGAAGGGGTGAGTGGGAGGGTAAGGGGTTCTCGGAAGGAATGGGGGAAAGGGGATGGGTAAGGAGTGTAAGACTGGGTGAGAGGGAGGGGGTGAGAATGGGTAAACGGAAAAGATAGAGTTGGGTGGGGGGGGGGGGAGATATAGAGGTGAAGTGAGAGGTGGTAAAGGGAGGGGAGGGGAGTTGAGGTGAGTGGGAATAAGAGGCATGAATATGGGAGTTGGAGTATGGGGCAGGAGTATGGGAGTTGGAGTGAGAGGGAATACGGTAAAATTAAGAACTAGGAAAGTTTTCTATGTTTCAGCTTTTAAACCCATATGCCATGACTCAATTTTTTTAGTTAGGTTAAAAAAAAGTAAATTAAAACCCATATTGAAATCTATATAAAGACTGAATTTAGGTAAAGGATTTTTATCTTATAGCGAGCCATCAGGCCTATGTGACCCACTTTGCAGCAAGTTAAAATTCATATTCAATCAAATGTGAATTTTGGGAGTTAGATTAGGGTAGGTTTTATTAGTTCAAATCTAAATGTTGAGACAGAAGTTTGGGAGTTAAGTTAGGTTAGGTTAGACTTTACTAAAATTATTAAAATTATTAAATTATTAAATTATTAAATTATTAAAATTATTAAAATCCAAATATCAAGAAATTTTTTTGGAGTGGGGTCAAATTTTATCAATTATCAATATGCCATGTGAAGGTGTGGAACAAGGACTAGGCTCCCTTCCTTTAAATCATCTCTTAAAAAATATCTATAGTCTAAGTATTAATATTTTTTGAAATACCTACTATATTTACAGTACCTGCTTTTATTGAACCATCAAAACCATTTTATCGGAAATTATCATGTAAATAGATAAGAAATTACCATTGCAATAAACATATTTGCTAACTAGACATAATCCTGACAGTTCTGTCCTCTTGTTCAACCTTAATGCTGTACAGGCATCCCCACGTTACGGAAGGGTTGCGTCCCTGGAAAACTGACCGTATCGCGAAATTTTGTAACAGGAAACCTATTTTCCCATTGACTTCCATTATAAAACTGGAGATGCGTTCCTTAGGAATTTTTTCGGCCCAATCACACTCTGATACGTCATATGACGTCAGCGATAACGCAACAGAGGCATCCACTGTGCAACCTACTCGTGCTGTGTGCCCAACATGGCGGGATGGCAGGAGCTGGCGGGAAGTTTGAATTAAAAAATGGAGGCACGGCAGGACCGCCAGCTGCTCTCCGCATATATGAGTAGATGCACCGCGTAAAGTGGGCATTCCGGTTCTGGTGGGGTACAGCGTGAATGTGGAAACTCGTAAACGGGAACCGCGTAAAGCAAGGTATTACTGTATAGTGATTTTTTTTTATTTAATTTACCCCAATTTCCATAAGGGCGGATCTACGGGCCATATCGCGAAATTATTGGTCATAATTAACAAATTCCGTAAGAGCGAAATTCCGCAACCTGGGGTTCCGTAGCCCGGGGGATGCCTATAAAACCCATGTTGTACTGCTCCCCCATTATACTTATGTTTTTTGATTCCACTGTAATTTATGTATATACTTATAATATAAATAAAAGAACTAAACTAAAAAAATAATAATAATAAATAGATAAAATAAATAAATATTGAAGTGATAACCGTGGTAACATTATGAGATGTTCTTATTACTACCATGCTATTGTACCATTCCAGATGTTACTAAACGTTACATAATACTTCCTTGAGATAAATGTATAGTACAGTATATATCAGGTGCCTAAAACAGAGCTCAGGTTCTCAACTGGCTCAGCCATGTTAATATTGTTATTATTATCCACTCTGTATCTGTGTTTTCTGGCTAAATAAACTGTTTCAATTCAGTTCAATTCAATTCAAGACAAGTATTAACTGAGGATATACTGTATTATTCACAATCCATATCAAGAACGAATTTTATAGTGAGATAAAATATCCCATAGTTAAAAGTCATATCTGGAGTGGATTTTATTACCTGAAATGAGTAATTCAAGAGATGGGTAGGATTTATTAGATAAAATGTGTGTATGGTGGCTTAATGAAGAGTTAGGCAGGTCATATTAGTTCAAACACATTAGTTAAAATCATTATTTGCTGTACCAAGAGTTAGGAATTATGAGTTAGAATAACCTAATATTAATGATTAGTTAGGTTTTACTAATTAGTATCTACATATAAAGATTTCTCCATTTGTTAGGTTGGATTTGTTAATAAGAATTAGTTATTATTATTAATATCACTTCAAGAGATAGGTAGAGTTTATTAGTCAAAATAATGACCAAATCAAGAGTTAGTTAGGGAGACTAATATGGCTTTTGTGAGGGAAGACTGTATGAGTTAGTTGAGTAATTAAAAGAAGTCAACTTTTCTAAATAAACTAAGTTGGGTTAGGTAATGATTAGTTAGGTTAAAACTTCATTAAATGCAGTATTCCAGAAGTGAGAATGGAACTTACAATTAGGTAGGAGATTTAAAGAAGGAAACCGTAACCTTACATTTACAAATAAACATATATATTATTAAACAAGCCTCTTTATAATAAGAAAATGAAAATTTAAATATATATCTTGATATATATTGCAGTCACAAACCATCTCAGAATTATCCAATTATTTAAGAAGAAAAGGACATTGTTGCGCCATCTATTGAGAAATATACTAACGCCTTTAGCGAAATGTAAAACGCAATAGCCAACAGAAGCGCATTAGAAGGATTACTGCGTTAAGCCTGACTAAATAAATTGTTTATTTACTTTACAGGCAACTAATTACTGTTTACTTAAGGAACTTTTAGTGCACGAGAAAACAAATAAAAAAATTTCATTCGTTCTGAATTTAGACTCATTTCTGCTGAGGAACTTTTATGATTAGTGAACAGAAATCACATAACAAAATTTAATTCCTATTTAATCTCCCTAAATGTATGCTCGGGAAAGCTTAACTAATATTGACTTTTGAACATTTTCGTCTTGATTAAGTAGCTGCTTGTAAGCTGCTCAGTCTGGGCTTACTGACTACTTGACCAGAATCACTTCACTTGAGAAACTCATTTTGTTTTCTCTTCACCGTCAGCAGATAATTGTATAGAAAATATCATAAATCGGAAATCTTGATGGCAAAAATATTTCAGTCATATATTTGTGATGTATTTGTTGATGGTTAACAGCGAGGCATCACAGCTGAAATTCACCAGCTCGTGGTTTTTCATCATCCAACCACCTGAAACTTTCAATTTGTTTTCTCCTCAACGTCAGGGGAAAATATTATAAACCAAAGGAAAGTGGTGAATATTACCAGTTTAGGGAAAAATTCTACATGCATTTTTCCCACATAAATCATCTAATGTGTATGGTTATATACTATGGTAATACAGTTAGATCGATATACATGTGGTATTGGAGGAACAGATGCAAGCGTGGCATTACTCAATGGTCTGTTTTACCGAAAAGAAGGCATTGTTCAGTAATACTACAGCTTGTGTTCATTCCCCTGAGGGCGTGGAGGCATTGGCCAACGGATTCGTATTCTTGCATTAAAGAGATATAGTCACTCAATACATTTAACCTGGTTCCCTGCACAAAGGTATTGTTTTAATTTACTATTATTAATATTATATTAGTACACAATAAAAGATGTATTAGGACTTACTTATTATTAAGTATATAATGTACAGTAAGTGTATTGGCCATGGAAGAAACAGAGAACCATTTGTACTGTTTCTAGTGGACCAATATTACATGAATGATTTTGGATCAAGTTCAGCTTCTATATTTTGTATTTTGGTATGAAATAGTATATTGTATATTAAATTAATATATGTTCCTGCACATAAGTGGGTGAAATCTTTCAAAGTCACATATGTGTTTTATTATAAATAGTGTAAGTAGTAGATAGAGTTTTTCTCTTCTGCAGTATCATGTATCGAATATTTTCCTTTATACTGAAACATCTTTTAAAGAAGCCTCTGAAAGTCATGTCTTTTTTAATGAACCAAAATGTGGTTAAGAATTTCTTTTCTGAAGATTGATTTTACAAATTAGTATTTTCTTTGAGGAAATTCTGCTTCCTTGTATTATTACCATTTGCCAGTGACTTTAAATTAATTCACATGACAGTACAGTATAAATATTAAGTGAACTGAAAATGCAGGAAAAATACCCAAGCCGTCCAACACCTTTTCTAGAGAAGCCCCAGGCGTATGTTGACATTTTTTATGCCCCTCAAAATAATGAAACATACAAACCGCTGTTTAGAAATTCGAATATCACTTATTTCTTTAATCTTTTATTTGTATTTCTACTTAATAGAAATGTTCTAATTAATGCATACGTGTTCTCAAAATATGGTTGTTGACTTGTTGTAGCCATGATATCTTCTTTCGTTATAATATGCTTGGTAGTATGAAACAAAATGTTCCTGATATTTAAAAACTGTGGATGGCATTTATCAAGATCAGGCTAAGCATGAACAAACTCTATAAGTGACCTGTAACTAAAACCATTTAGTGTATTACTATTACTACTAAACACTAATAAAATATGGATAATCCTAATACATCACAGGACACAGAATAGCAGAAGAGAGATAAAAATTGAAGACAGTGAAAGAGGTGTGAGAGAGAGAGAGGAGAAAAAAGTGACAGGAAATTCATGACGCGGGATTCTTGGTGGAAAATTTATTACGATATGTCAATAACATCTATCTCTTGTGGTGTGGCTGTGACGTTGTTTGTGGCCAGGATGTTTTTGTAATGGCCAGGATTTTGTTGTGGCCAGGGTGTTGTTGTGGCCAGGATGTTGCAGTGGCCTTAAAGTTGTTGTAGTGGCAAGGATGTTGTAGTGGTCAAAATGCTGTTGTAGTGACCAGGATGTTGTAGTGGCCAGGATGTTGTTGTAGTGGCTAGGATGTTGTAGTGGCCAAAATGCTGTTGTAGTGGCCAGGATGTTGTTGTAGTGGCCAGGATGTTTTTGTAGTAGCCAGGATGTTGTAGTGGCCAGGATGTTGTTGTAGTGGCCAGGATGTTGTTGTGGCCAGGACGTTGTTGTGACAAGGATGTTCTTGTAGTGGCCAAAATGTTGCAATAGCCAGGATGTTGTATGTGGCCAGGGTGTTCTTGCAGTGGCCAGGATGTTGTTGTTGTAGCCAAGAAGTTGTAGTAGACAGGATGTTGTAGTGGTCAGGATGTTGTTGTAGTGGCCAGGATGTTGTAGCGGCCAGGATGTTGTAGTGGCCAGGATGTTGTTGTAGTGGCCAGGATGTTGTAGTGGCTAGGATGTTATTGTTGTGGACAGGATGTTGTTATTGTGGCTAGGATGTTGTAGTGGCCAGGATGCTTTGTTCAGGCTAGGGTTTTGTTCCAGTGGCTACGATGTTGGTGTGGCTAGGACTTTGTTTTGTAACCAAGATGTTTTTTTTTCTGACCAAGATATCGTTCTTGTGGTCAGGACGTTGATGTTGTGGCCGGGATGTTATTTTTTTATGGCCAGAATGATGTTGTAATGGACATTGGTATAGATACTGAAACAGTTTATTTATCCATTAGATTACAGATACAAAGCAAAGACTAACAGTAATATTGACATGCCTGAGCCAAGTGGGGGTCTGAACCCTCTTAGTTGCATGGTGTTGATGTGGCCAGGATGTTGTTTTTGTGGCCATGATGTATATAGGGTGTTTTTGTTGTGGCCAAGATATGTTTATGGCTCAGAAGTATTTGTCGTGGCCTGGATGTTGTTGTTGTCGTGGCCACCTTCACTCTAGCCTCCTCTCCCCGGGCCGCACAGTTTGGGTCCTCACTCATAATCTCTCACAAATTTTCGAGAGGATGAGAACTTGACGTATGAAGAAAAACAAATCTTACAAGTTTGATTTTCAAGTTTGTGAGAATAAATGATAAAAGAGTCGCTTGGTGATGGCTGGTGGGTGAGGAGGGTGGGGGGGGGGTTGAGAGAAGATGAGGGGAAAGAGGAGGGAAAAGGAGATAAAGGGGGAAGAGAAATAAGAAGGGGGAGGGAAGATGAAGGGAAAGAAGGCGGTAGAGGAGAGAAGGTTGAAGAAGGCGAAGAGGGAAGGAGCACAGATAGACTGAATAGTTTTCCCCTATATACTCTTAATATAATCACACTTCGCAAACAAAAGCGCGAAGGAATACACACGCCAGTCGTCGATTCCAGGAGACTTGTCATTTTACTGTACCTTGAGCTGGCACTGTTTTTCTGTATGGTGCGGTCCAGGGCGGCAGAGCTTTTGTAAGACTACGATAAAGAGAGAGGGAGAGACTAGGGAGGAGGTAGTTTAGGTGATGCGATTTGTCCGAAGGTTAAAAAAAAAAATTGCCATCTGAGGAAACCCGAGGAAGATAACTGTGATTTTATTTGTCAGTTGGAGTAAAGACTTTGGAGGAGGAAGAGACGGGCTAGAGGTAATAGGGATAGTGGGGAATAGGGAGAAGGGATGTGGAGGGAGTAGGGAGATGAGGCGTGGAGGGATACGGATGGAGGCTTATGGAGAGGGAGAATGGGAGGGGGGAGTGATGGAGGGGGTTGGTTTATGCAGTGGGGAATGGAAGAAGGGTTATTGAGAGGGGGAGGTGAAGGGGACTTGATAGGTAGAAATGGAAGGGACTGGTTATGGAGAAAGGGAAGGTATAGAGGTGATGCAGAGGGGGAGGAGGAGGAGGAGACAAGCGGTACAGGCCATCCAACCTGCCCTGCCTGCCGTGGATCTGTGTGGGTTATCTCTGAATAATCCTGCAACTGTTTGTTAGGTCAGCTTGTATTCTGTTGATATAAGGCCAGACTCCCACGGTCCAGGTCGAGTCCAGTTACAGTTCTCGGCAGCTGTACAGTGATGCACTCTTCACCGGGCCTATGTGGGAGTGGGGAGTAATGAAGAGAGGAGGGAGGAGTGAGAGAAGGTAGAACTATATAGAGGGAGGAGTGAGAGAAGGTAGAACTATATAGAGGGAGGAGTGAGAGAAGGTAGAGCTATATAGAGGGAGGCATATGAATAAAGAAGAGAAGAAGCAGGAAGTATAAAGTGCATATAGAGATAAGGTGGAAGGTATTCAAAACCCAACTTAAAACCACTGAACTGCTATCATAAAGTCAAATGATGCTTGTGTTATGTCGAGGGGTATCCAATATAGACTTATATTTTGAAGTGTTATAAATGGTACTTGGTATTAAATGCTTTTTCGTTATTGCATCATTTCCTCCTCTCTCTCTCTCTCTCTCTCTCTCTCTCTCTCTCTCTCTCTCTCTCTCTCTCTCTCTCTCTCTCTCTCTCTCTCTCTCTCTCTCTCTCTTTCTTCTTTTCCTAGTCTGCCATTCCCACCCCATTACTCTCCTCCTCCCTCTCTCTCCCCTATCCTCCCTTTCCCTGCTGCCTTCTCTCTCCCCCTACCTCCTTCCCTTTCCTTGCCCTTTCTCTCCCACTCTCCTTGAACCATTCCCCTCTTTCCTTCGCCTTCTCTCTATGACCCGATTTCCCAATTCCTTCATTTTCCTTCTTTCCCTCTTTGATCTCTCCCTCCGTTCCCTCACCTCTTCCCCCCTTTCTCCCTCTTCATCCTCCCATTTCCTCCTAATCTCTCTCCTTCTCTACCATCCATCTCCTCCTTCTCTCCTTCTTCTTTCTCTCCTTTCATCTTTTCTCCCTCTACATTCTTTTCCTCTTGTCCTTTCCCCTCCAATTCCCTCCTTCTTTTCCTCCCTCTACCTCTCACCACTTCACCCTCTCACTCTTCCTCTCAACCAGTTCCACCTCTCTCCCTCCCTCTCATTCTCTGTTCTCCTTCCACCCTACTCTCTCTATCCCTCTCCCCCTTCTTTTATCTCCCTTCCGATTCCACCCCTCCCTCTCCTTTTGCCATCTCACTGACATACTCTCCCTCCCCTCTCTCTTTCTACCTCTCCCTCCTCTCACCCCTCCAGCTTTCTCTCCTTCTATCTCTTCCACATTCCCCTTTCCTTCTCCGCCCTCTCTCTTTCCTTGTCCGCCAGTTACGCTGCTTTTTATATTTCCTGTCCTTCCATTTTCCCTTCCTCTCTCCTTCTACCTACTTCTTTCCCTTTCCTCTCTCTCCTCCCCATTCTATTTTCTCTCTCCCATCTCTTCCTACTTCATTTTCTTTCCTATCTCTACTCTTCTTTAGTTCTCTCTCCCCTCCCCTTTTTTCTCCTTCCTTATTTCTTTCTCCCATCTTCTCTCCTTCCTTATTTCTCCCCTCCTTTTCTTTCTCTATCATACGTTTCCTATCTCTCTGCTATATTCTCCCTCTCCCTATTTATATTTCTCTCACTTCTCCCTCTCCTCATTTCTCTTTCCCTTCCTATCTATCTCTTTATTTCTTTCTTCCCTCTTCTCCTTATTTTTGTCTCCCTCTTATTCCCTCTCTTTATTTCCATACTTCTTCTTGTCCGCCTCTCTTCCTCTCCGCGCTCTTCCTTTCCCTGTTCGATCTCTCGCTCTCCCTCTCCCTCTTCGCCCTCTCCTCCCCCTTCGCCCTCTCCCTCTCCGCCTCTCTCTCTCTCCGCCCTCTCACTCTCTCTGTCCGCCAGTTCCGCCTCATTACACTCTTCCTTCCGCTCACCAAGTTGTAAATGTCTTTATTTGCTTCGCTCCTTCCAGGCCCTGACAACTTTCTCTCAGCCACTTTCCTGCCTCGCTTTCTCTCTTTCTCTCTCTATCTCTCTTTTACTCATCTCCCCTCCTTCTTTTTTTCTCTCTCTTCCCTTCTCTTTTTTAATTCTCACTTCGATTGTTTTATCTGTTGTCTTCTGATTCTCTTCCTGTATCTCTATTACTCTTTTCTTCTGTCTCTGTCTTTCTCTCTCTCTCTATTAGCTCTCTTTAATATTGATGTGTCTCATGATGCACTGGCGTTCTCTCTCTCTCTTTCTCTTGACCTTTGTCTTACCCACTCTGTAAAACTGTTGCTTTCTGTGTATCTCACTGCCTCTGCGTGTTCTCTCTCTCTCCCTGTCACACTCTCTCTCTGTCTCTCTCTCTCTCTGGTTTTCTTTCTCTCTCTCTTATCGTTATCTATGTTGATCTCTCTTTTAATCTCACTTCGCCTCTGTTTTGTGTTGGTTTTCTCTTGTTGTTTATGTCCAACTTTACAATGTTTCTTCCTCTTCCATCCTCAGTTATCTCTTTTCCGTCTCCTTATTTTTCACATATAACTTCTATTTTTTTTATAATTTTCTTTCTTTCTTCTCCACCCTTCTTCGCCTCTTATCATCTCTTCCTCTTCTTTTCATTCATTTCAGTTATCTTCCTTAATCTTGTCTGTTTTACTTGACTTATTAAATTTCCCCTCTTCCTCTCTTTATTCCACTTCCTTTCTCTTACCCTCTTTATCCAATTTTCTCTCCTTCCCTCTCTTAAAAATTTCCTTATTCTTTCCTACTTGTTTACTAAGATATGTAAAAATATATTGCTCACGAGTCGTCAACAACCTCATCCTATCAGAGCAGGTGTTATCTTAGTCAGTAATTAACTGTGTAAGTTGCCAAGTGGGGACTAAATAAGCGAATTATTATTGGTCTAGAGTTTTAGTGACGTCAATGGGGAGGCGTGTTTGTGTGAGGTGCTAAGTCGCCATTAAACCGATTTGTGTTATTGGTTTATCTTCTCATAACATAAAGCGAGTTTTTGGTTGGTCTAGACTTTTAAAGTATCGCTAATAGGGAAGAGTTCTTACTGTGTTAATATGTATGTAGTAAACAGTTGAATATTATTGGTTTACTTTCTCGAGGTGTAAGTTAGTTTTGGATCACCTGAAGATTAAGCATCCTCGATTTTTTTCACCTGATGATTGAACACCCTAATGCTACAACAGCCTTGAGGGTTTAGGTTAGGTTAGGTTAGGTTAGATTGCGGTAAGGACAGGTTAGGTTGGGTTAGGCTAGGTTAGGTTAGGTTAGGTTGTGGTAAGGACAGGTTAGGCTAGGTTAGGTTAGGTTAGGTTAGTTTAGTTTAGTTTAGTTTAGTTTAGATTAGATTGCGGTAAGGTGAGGTTAGGTTGGGTTAGGCTAGGTTAGGTTAGGTTAGGTTAGGTTAGGTTAGGTTAGGTTGCGGTAAGGTGAGGTTAGGTTGAGGTATGGTTAGGTTAGGTTAGGTTAGGTTGAGATAACGTTAGGCTGAGGTAAGGTTCGGTCCCTTGTCAATGGTGAGTTATGTTTACTGATTTGCTAAGGACGCATTAAGGGGTTGTATATCATTGGTCCACTCGCTGATGACGTAAACGGGATAATGTGATTTATTGGTGTTAACTTTCGGTGGCGTGTGTGAGGAAGGGTGTTGAATGAGGTGCTTGGTATTCATGACACTGAGGTACTGTCTACGGTTGGTCTACCTTCTGATAGCTTAAGTAAGTAAGTCTTATGAATTAGTTTACAATAGACTCTTAGTGAGGTTACTGTTAAAGTGAGTTTAAGTGAGGTGTAAAAAATGCATAAAACTGTCATTTTCTTGGATAATTTTCTGACAACTTAAGTGGTTTTGATGGTAAGAGCTGAGTGACGGTGGTAGGGAGGCGTGATTACCGAGTTGTTGTAGGTGTATTAAGTTGTTTTATTTTAATGACCAATTATCTGATGTAAGGAGTTTCGTTGTTCTAGAGTTTCAGTGACGTCAGTAGGGAGGCGTGCCTTAGGGTACTACACCTAACTAGTGTTTATTATTAGCCCGCCTCCTGGTGACGTGGGCGAGGTAGTCTGATAGGCTAAATGTTACCTGCCTCATTAAACTGATATGCTGTCAATAACTGCGACTTTAAATACTGCCTGCAGGGATATTAATGACATAAGTTGCCAATTACTCGGTGAATTATTACACCATTGCCTAAGAAAATCATCTGACGTTACCAGGATGGGAATATTAATGAGATGCTTGTAGTGGAATTAATTTGGTGAATATTATTGGTTGACGCTCTTCATGACGTCACGGGAGGGCTTGTCATGGTCAGATGCCAATCGTGTTTTTTATCTGTGATGACTTTCCCATGACTTATTTCCAAGACGTGATGTAAATTAGGAACTGATGTGTAAATATTGATAGGAAACTTGGGGGAGGGGATGGGGCAAATAAGAAAATATGAAATGAAAGAGGAAAATCACAATTGCATTAAATTTCTGGGTGCTTTCCTGAGTTTCGAAAGGTTGGTGGAATAAATGTATAGAACATGAATACACACACACACACACACACACACACACACACACACACACAGGCAATGCGTAATGTTTTTATAACTTAACAAGGCACTGCAGTTCTCTGGAATTGCTTGCTGCACTTGGCAGGCACACACACAGTCTCCCAAACATACATCACTCAACAACTCATCTTCGAAACATAATAATATAAGGCCCGGGACTTGCTTGCTCACACAGCACCTCCACCATCTGTGAGTTGGACCACACACACACACACACACACACACACACACACACACACACACACACACACACACACACACACACACACACCAACAATACATCTTTTTCAAAAGCAAAACAAAACAATGCAACACCCAAGATTCGCCCACTAACTGGAGGCTTGGGTTGGACCAGCAGGCCAGCCACTTACTATTCCCAGGGTCCGGCAGCCTCTCTTGTTTACAACGTCGCCAGGCCTTGTGTGTCGCATCCCAACCCCAGACTGTCCACTCCTGCTGTGTAGACACCTCATCATAGCCCTCGCCCCGCCCCCTAGTGAGGAGGAAGGGTAGATAGGAGGAGTGTGATGGAGTGTTAAGGAGAGGGGTGGGCCAAAGGGGGAGGGTAGAGGGAAGAAGGAGGTGAGGATGGGAAGAGTGTGATGGAGTGTTAAAGAGAGGGGTGGGCCAAAGGGGGGGGGGCAGAGGGAAGAAAGAGGTGAGGATGGGAGGAGTGTGATGAAAGAGTGGGAGGGAGAAGGTTAGGTGGAAAGTGATGGAAAGGGTTTACGGGAGCGAGAGGAGGGAGGAGGAAGGGTAGGTTGAAAGGGGGGGGGGGGTGTAATGAAGGCATCGGAGGAGTAGGGGGAGAGAAAAGGGGTGAATTGAAGGAGAGAGAGAGAGAGAGAGAAGGGATGGACTGAAGAAGGAAATGAGAGGGGTGGGATGAAGAGGTGGGAAGGGAAGGAATGGATGGAGTGGGAAGGGGGTGGATGGGATGAAGAAATAGGAGGAATGTGATGAAAAAATGGAACGGGAAAGGGTGAGAGATAGGGGGTGGAAGGAAGGAGTGGGGGGAGGGTTAACTGGAAAGGTCATTAAAGGGAGGGGAAAGAAGAGAGTATGTGGAAGGCAGATGGGGTGGGGAAGAGTGAGGGGTGGTAGAGTGACAAAAGGTGGTGGAAGAGATGGGAAGGAAGGGAGAGGAATGGGTAGAGAAGGAGAGGGAAGGAGGAAATGGGATGGTGAAAGAAGAAGAGAGGGGAGATGGATTGACGGACGAAGGAGAGAGAGAGAGAGAGAGAGAGAGAGAGAGAGAGAGAGAGAGATTAATGATATTCAGCACGACTTTTGTATTTTCTTGTGTGGGACCAATTTTTAGAGCCTGTAATTAACGCCGGTTATTTCATGCACTTTCACCTTGCTTTGACTGTGGCCTGGCGGACCCTCAGAGAGCATAACCTTTACTCGACTTCTTATAGCTTGAGGTTATGCTGTGTCACGAACCACATCAGGAACGATGGATCTTTTTAAGACGTGAAAAATAATATTGACTTTTTAAGATTCTCGAAAATGAGGCAAACTCTATCTTTGCGTTTATATAGTCAACAGTAGAATATGGAAGGGACGTACATTACATTGTCGTGTTTACCCAATAGTCCGTACTAAGAGACTTTATTCAAATACAATTGGCCATATGATTGTGGAACTCTACATTGTCGTGCATAGTAATGACTACTACAGCGTCAAGAATGGCTCATTACACTTTTTGTCTTTGATCATGTTTTTAGTTTATCTTTTCCGATGATCTCATTGTAGGTTGTTAACATTTGCAATCAAAGTGCAAAGCAGGGCATCGGTGCTCTCCCGACACACTTTTATAATTTTATTTTGGTTTTCAAAGATTTTTTTCTCTTTTGCATTTAATTTTCTTTGATGGCTTTGTTTCATACAAGTTGAAGGGGATATTAAAATATATCGACTGTCTTTATTCTTTTATTATTGCACCAAACATCCATCAATCGTGGTAAAAGCACTTTATCTACAAAAGTATTAATTATGGTATTTGATATGTGTGTATTTAGCGTTTATGTATAAAATACAGCTTACTCAACACCATACAGAGGTATGTATTAAGGACATTCGTATATGTATATTTTGGGTAATGATACATAGTACCATTAACACCTTATACATTTATGTTCTTATTTTTCTTGAGAATATACATACATACATCCATACATATATATGTGTGCATATATATATATTTGTATATGTGTATATACATTCCTACACACACACACACGTTTATACACATACTCCAGCTTATCCACTTTTCCATACATAAGAACCAAACTGAGGAGCATAGCCAGTTTAATACACCAACTCACTTTTACGCCTCTAGACCTTTACACCTTAGACCGAAACATTCTTAGTTCTTAAAATTTTCATTGACCAGAACACTTCAAGCCTTAAGACCTTCAGACTGAAAAACCGACAAACCTGAAAGTCTACATAACTTAAGTCCTTCAGACCTCAAGACATTCAGACTTTAAGATCTTTTAGACTTTTAAATCTTTATATCCTAAGATATACTGCTAATGAATATGATGTATTTCTTTGTGTACGAACCTCTGTCCTGCACGGCAGTGAACAGCGACATCAACCCACATGAATCTGACCTATATATACTGTTAATGAATAAGATCTATTCCTTTGTGTATGAGCCTCTGTCCTGTGTGGCAGTGAGCAGTGATACCACCCTCAGTGTCAAGACCTGACTGAATTACTCAGAATAGGCAAACTGTACTCCAAGCTTTGTCAATAAATTTGTTAAACTAAAAAAAAAAGACCTTTAGACATTAAGTGTGATCTACCGTCTTCAATGGTCTAAGTTCATAAAATATTAACCAAGCTTTCACTCCTTCTCTCTCATTTCTAAATAATCTTAACTCCAATCTACTCTAATTTTGGTCGATTAAGCTTACAAATTCTTCTACGATTTTTTTTTTTACATTGTACACATAAGTTGCTTCCAACATCCAAACCTTATACTAGTTTACCCTTACACTGCTCAACATATAAGTGTCAAACAGGATTACTTTTTGTTTATAATAAAATTTTTGCCCAAACCTGAAAATTTTCCAATTAGGATCTTTTGTTGATAATTTTAGAACTTGCCTTCCATTATCTGCCAGATACAGTACAGTATTATTCCCAACGGTGGTGAACACAGCTTAAAATTTCCTGATTTAAACTAAGCATCTTTTCAGCAACTTCGAAACTGTTCAATGTGTAGTATCAGCATATTGAAGAGTATACCCTTCAATATGAATGTATATTAATATCTTCATTAATGCCTTATATGTGACCATAACATTACGGTATTGTTCAATAAGTGATTTGAGCAGTTCAATACACTTTAGTATACAATAAAATATGTTTATAATATGAGCTTAATTGACGTGTTTTGTCGTTGCATTTAGCAAGGAAGGACACATTTAAATAATTTGGGGAATATTTCATTAACAATGTCACAGAAAATGAAACCGCTTACATAAAGATCCACCATTGAGAGCAAATCATCACATCAGTAAAGTAAGGTCTTCCTCATCCCGCTCTTAGATGTATGATAATGCTTTGAAAATTATATAATCTCTCTCTCTCTCTCTCCTTTCCTTAAGACTCAAAATCTATCCTTTGTCTGCTGGAGGTTAGGAAAATTTTTGCTAGTAGATCACGTTTGGATACCATGGAAAAAGTGGTAGATCCAATCTCACCAAAGTCTGGCTACCTCTGGTCCTACTCATTTAAACTCTTTAACTTTTCGTCAGTCAATCAGGACCTATCATCGGAGGATCAGCCAATAAGAGACAAGCATCAGCGGATAAATCAATCAAGATAAAGTATGGGAAAACTAAAAAAATAAAACACCACGAATCCAGAACTTTATCCAGTCAGTCCTGAAAACCAGTCAGTCATGAGAAGTCAAACAACCAGTCAGTTTATATCTAGAACTAAAGAACCAGTCATGACCAAGAACTAGAGAATCAGTCATGACCAAGAACTAGAGAACCAGTCATGACCAAGAACTAGAGAATCAGTCATGACCAAGAATAAGAGAACCAGTCAAGACCAAGAACTAGAGAACCAGTCAAGACCAAGAACTAGAGAATCAGTCAAGACCAAGAACTAGAGAACCAGTCAAGACCAAGAACTAGAGAACCAGTCAAGACCAAGAACTAGAGAATCAGTCAAGACCAAGAATAAGAGAACCAGTCAAGACCAAGAACTAGAGAACCAATCAAGACCAAGAACTAGAGAATCAGTCAAGACCAAGAATAAGAGAACCAGTCAAGACCAAGAACTAGAGAACCAATCAAGACCAAGAACTAGAGAATCAGTCATGACCAAGAACTAGAGAACCAGTCAAGACCAAGAACTAGAGAACCAGTCAAGACCAAGAACTAGAGAACCAGTCAAGACCAAGAACTAGAGAACCAATCAAGACCAAGAACTAGAGAACCAGTCAAGACCAAGAACTAGAGAACCAGTCAAGACCAAGAGCTAGAGAACCAGTCAAGACCAAGAACTAGAGAACCAGTCAAGAAGAAGAATTAGAGAACCAGTCAAGACCAAGAACTAGAGAACCAGTCAAGACCAAGAACTAGAGAATCAGTCAAGACCAAGAACTAGAGAACCAGTCAAGACCAAGAACTAGAGAACCAGTCAAGACCAAGAACTAGAGAACCAGTCAAGACCAAGAACTAGAGAACCAGTCAAGACCAAGAGCTAGAGAACCAGTCAAGACCAAGAACTAGAGAACCAGTCAAGACCAAGAACTAGAGAACCAGTCAAGACCAAGAACTAGAGAACCAGTCAAGACCAAGAACTAGAGAACCAGTCAAGACCAAGAACTAGAGAACCAGTCAAGACCAAGAGCTAGAGAACCAGTCAAGACCAAGAACTAGAGAACCAGTCAAGACCAAGAACTAGAGAACCAGTCAAGACCAAGAACTAGAGAACCAGTCAAGACCAAGAACTAGAGAACCAGTCAAGACCAAGAACTAGAGAACCAGTCAAGACCAAGAACTAGAGAACCAGTCAAGACCAAGAACTAGAGAACCAGTCAAGACCAAGAATAAGAGAACCAGTCAAGACCAAGAACTAGAGAACCAGTCAAGAAGAAGAATTAGAGAACCAGTCAATACCAAGAACTAGAGAACCAGTCAAGACCAAGAACTAGAGAATCAGTCATGACCAAGAATAAGAGAACCAGTCAAGACCAAGAACTAGAGAACCAGTCAAGAAGAAGAATTAGAGAACCAGTCAATACCAAGAACTAGAGAACCAGTCAAGACCAAGAACTAGAGAACCAGTCAAGACCAAGAACTAGAGAATCAGTCATGACCAAGAATAAGAGAACCAGTCAAGACCAAGAACTAGAGAACCAGTCAAGACCAAGAACTAGAGAATCAGTCATGACCAAGAACTAGAGAACCAGTCAAGACCAAGAACTAGAGAACCAGTCAAGACCAAGAGCTAGAGAACCAGTCAAGACCAAGAACTAGAGAACCAGTCAAGAAGAAGAATTAGAGAACCAGTCAATACCAAGAACTAGAGAACCAGTCAAGACCAAGAACTAGAGAACCAGTCAAGACCAAGAACTAGAGAACCAGTCAAGACCAAGAACTAGAGAATCAGTCATGACCAAGAACTAGAGAACCAGTCAAGAAGAAGGTATAGAAAACCAGTAAAAACAATCGGTTATTGTAAAAAAAAGAGATAGAAACCAAGTCAATTTACATGTAAAAAAGAATCGGATTCGAAACCGGGTTCGAAGATGAATTGAACTCCTTGAAGGAAAGATTCGATTTAGTCCTATAACTGAATAGCTAAACGAAGACTTAACGTTAATTTCACCGGATATTAGGATTATTAGAAATGATTCGAGCCCTTGGGATTTTTTTATTTTCTACTATTTTGATGGTGGGATTTTGTCTGGTAAGATTTCGTCCAGTGAAATTTTGTCCAATGGGGTTTTGTCCAGCGACATTTTGTCATGTGGGATTTTGTCCAGTAAGATTTTGTCGAGTGAGATATTGTCCAGTGTAATTTTGTCTAGTGAGATTTTGTCCAGTGAGATTTTGTCCAGTGAGATTTTGCCATCTTGGAAATATGACCTCTGGAATTTTGCTCGTACAGTTCAGGAGCTTAGTCAACCATTCCATCAGAGTAAACACCGTAATTAGGTAATTTGAACTTAACAATGGCTGGGAAATTTCATTGACATTTTCCTCCTTTTGTTTTATTCTCATATTCGTCTTGTTTCTTTTTTCCTGCATATTTTTTTCTTTTTGGGTTTATTTGTTTTTGTTCTTATGTTATTGGAATTATTGCTGTAAATGAAATGAAATAAAACTAAAACGAAAAAAAGGAAATGATAGAAATTGTAAGATTCCCCGAAACAATGAGATATTTTTTTTACCCCATGATTTATATTGAACGATACTCAAGTTGAATTTTCTTAGTTTCTGTTCAAAAACATTTACTGCCTTCCAGGGAAATTGACGTTTTTTTTCCGATTAAAAAATACACACACGTTAATTTTTTTTTGTAAATTGTCAGATTCTCGGAAAACAATGAGATTTTTAGCCAAGATTTACAGTGAAAGACGCTCAGGGTTATTTAATTATTTTCTTTTTTAATGGAATCTCGATAAAATGTTACTATTTTCGAGAAATATAAACTTTTGCTCTTTGTCTTTTTTTAATGATGAGAACATGTCACTCCTGGCAATTTACTGTTAAAAAAAAAGTGTGAATGTGAGCCGAGAGGAATGCTTAATTTTTGGTCTGAGAACACACACACACACACACACACACACACACACACACACACACATATTTTTCTCGCATGAACAATTTTCATGAAGGATTATTATCTGGTTGATTTCAAGTATATTATGAAAGCTATGCTGATGAAGTAAGATTTATTACGCTAAATGTTAATATTGTGGAATGTTGATGATGAATATTGGTTGGTGTGTAATAAACAACATACTGTCAGTCTAGCGGCGGGTCATGGCTAAAATGGTCACGATACATAACAAACATTTCTGTTGTGCTGGTCTTACTTTCATGCTGGTGTGATAAATAAAGTGCCAATGTAGCTAAAACGCGGGCGAACCTTCCACAGTGAACATGTCGTGGTGGAGTGTATGCCAAGTGCTGTTAATTTCTCATGCTGGCCCTAGTACGGCAGTCATTTTCAAGCCGCGTCAAAGATGTCAAACTCTGTTACAGCTGCTCTCCACGTTCTTCTCCACCTAACATAAGTTATCAACTTCCAGACTTGGTTAAGTTTGTTTTAGGGAAGATTAGAGAAGTCGAGCTTTACAAACTTGCTCCTGCATAAAAAAATATTATAAAATAAAAGTCAAGTAAATATAAACAAAGCCACCTGTTACCTCCAGAAACAACATCGTTGATCTAATGCACCAACCACTGACTAATATATGAGGTAAATGTTGACTCCTGGCTGAAAAATATACGGAGTTGTGAGTTGATGGAGAGGAGCGTCAAACTCCAGGGTTTTCAGCTTGGCTGCAGACACTCGTAACTACAGTATACTCTCCCATCACTGTCATTTGTGGAGAAGTGTAGCACACAGGATAGGCTAATGGACATATAGTAGCTTGTTTAAAGGACAAGTAATGGGTACAAGAATACCAATAGGTAAGATCAAGGACATATATACAGAAGCTGAGAGTGGGTGGGAGGGCGTCTCCACCACCACCTCACATGAAGCACAGAGAAGAGTCACAGTTCTTCACCAAGACAGTATTGCATTGATGTTGGGTGAGATTTGTTATTCTATTCTTTTTTCTCACTCATGAAAGTTTACATATGTTTTTCAAGAGGCCATTAATGAGTTAACTAGTGTTTACGTTGTGGAGATCCAGGAACCATAACACACACAGTTACATGAACCACATACAGTACAGTACTTAATGCGTTGTAAGCAATAAATTCCCGTCAGTTGATATCGTAAAAAAAAACTTAGTGAGACGTCGGGAACTTACAAGTTTATCGTATATGTATACACAGTACAGTAATGTGCTGTAAGTTTTGGGAATTTTAGTGTGAGAACAGTGTGTAGTGTTCACTGGTGAGTGTCCACACTGACGGTACGGTACGGTACTATACCCAGGTTTCCCCCCCGGGGTCATAAGAATATCGCCTAGAGTGATGCCTTATGGCATCTGGTTCTCATACTTCCGAGGATATCTTAGTAGTGGATCGGGTGAGGGTGGCGGAGCGTCCACCTGATCGCCTTTCAAACACAGCCATCTGGCGGCCCTCTGTGGGCAGCGTGCGGCTGTAGTCGCCCGCTGTAAACGAGTTGTACTCCGGTAGGCGCAGCGGCTCGCACAGTGGCCTGTTGGTGCCTCCCTCACCCAGGCGCCTTGACCCACCTCCACCACCTACCCTGGTGGTGGGCGGCAGGGGAGGTGGTGGCTCCAACGGAGAGGTAGACGAGGAGGAGGAGCTCAGAGGTGGGGGAGGCACCACTGGAGTCAATGCACCACGCGGGGCCTCGATGATCACTCGAGACGTCTCCACTGGCCAGCCTCGCCCTTGCTGCTGCTGTTGTGTCTGTTGTTGTTGCAGTTCTTGTTGTGTTTGCTGCTGCTGTTTTGACTGTTGTTGTTGTTTCTGTTGTTGTTTTTGGTGTTGCTGTTGCTGCTGAAGATGGATATGATGGTCACGAATAATATCGTCCCCAAGGATGGTGGCTCGTGAGGAGCGACGTGACTGGGGTGGCTCGGACGGGCGTCGGTCCTCCAGAGGACGTGTGAGGTCGACAATGGAGGGGCAATGATGAAGGGGCGGGGGAGGAGGAAGACAGCCACGGGAGTGGTGGCGGCGGGAGTCACAGGTGAGGTAGGTTCTGATGGTGTCCGAGGTGAAGGATCGCTGGCCCAGACATCCCTCACTGCGGCACCTCAGCAGGGGGCGAGCCAGACTCTCCTCTGTGCTGCTGGACCGTGTCTTCATCCCAGCCACCAGGGGGGCGTGGCGAGCCAGGTGGGCGTGGCCGGTGAGGAGGGCGGCCAGTAAGGCGGCTACACCAGCGCTGCTCGCAGCCATGAGCGCCCAGCCGTAACGATAAGCGTACATGGCGGCCCAACTGGTCCTTCTGCCCGAAGCTATACCGTACTCCTCAGACACAACCGAGACGAACCACACCACTCCCACGCCCACACTTAGACCTGTGGAAAACAAGATAACACCATAAGAACATGAACCAAGATAAAATTTCAACATGGGTATGACCTGTTAACATCAGTCATGAGTCATGACGATATACACAGTTACGCATTGATTTAGCTCGCACTTGTCAACCAGGGCCTTCACTCACAGTTTTGTTGTACTACACATTCCAGTGTATCAATGGGAAGTGAACAAAATTCAGTGTCCTAAGCCTTGTACACACTTCATTCCCATTCGACGAATCTTAACGGTCAAAATAATCTGTTGCGTAGAGGTGCGGCGGCTAAGAGGATACAACACTCGTTCCTTGTCATTTGAGTATCTGGGCATCTTCAGTCTAGTCAGCAGCAAATGTTTACCTATCTTTACAGTTGGGGAAGTGACAGATGTATAGTGCAGTGTCAACCAGGCTGCAGTATCTACAGTCTCTAGCAGGCCTTTAAACCCACGGGACCCAGTTTTACTTTATTATTAAGAAACACATATTTTCTCATGAGCCTTCTATCACTTTTTAATTTTCCACTTTGTCCTCTACATCCCTGTTTTGAAAATTTATCTAAGTGTATGGGTGTAGTGCTGTGGACGGTGTACAGGTTGACATCCTTAACTCACAACAGGGGAGATCTGGATACCATTTCTACACTGGATGGATTTATGTGCAAGTTCCTCCGCGTCAATTGCCTTTGTCTACCCGGCAGTGATTGGGGACCGGGAACATGTAAATCGATTGACGGATCGTGTTCCAGGGTAATGGTCAGTTGTCGGGTCTTCCCTGGGTCTCTCTTGATAACGCCTCGTCAGGAACACTTGCTTGGCAGTCACTACACCTGAACCCGGGTTACTTAGCTCACTGACTATGGGTGCAGTTGTGAAGGTGACAACTTCTGATGCGGTACTCTGCTAAAGTCTAAGTAAATAACCTCGTAATTTTCGTCATTATCTACTACCTCGAAGACTTTCCTAAAAAACGTCAGCAGATTTGTTAGACAAGATTTTCCCTTTGTAAACCCATGTTGAGAGTCGTAGATTAATTTGTTTTTCTCTAAATGCGATAGGATGCTATTTGCTATAATTGATTCAAGAAATTTCCCCACTACTGGCGTCAAACTAATGGCCGCTAATTTGACCAATGAAACTCTACAAGGAATTCTCCCCGGAACTAGCTAAACCCCTCTGCTTCATCATGAATGCTTCCCTCAGCCAACACAAATGTTGTTTTTAAGTATGACTTAACTATTACTAATATATTAATTAAGAATAGCCCAACCCTGAATGTAAATGGAAGTGTTTACTGTATTCCATGTAGCAATTGTAATGGAAATTATGCAGGTCAGAATTAAACAGCGCAAGTACAATATTAGAACGGCATCTGAAAGCAGTGCACTTTTCGTTCATGTAAGGAACAATAATTATCCCATAGATTGGGAAAACAGTTTAGAAGTGTATAAATCATCATGTGTCACAGAAAGACCTCTAGTTGAAGCAAGTTTGATTAGAGAAAACCTTAGTGATAGTCAGTACAAAACTGATATATGTTACACAAATTTATTTGCCAGTGGCCCAAGGTTAAAGATTGTTTTGAAAGCATGTAAGGTAGATGTATGATAGATGATTAGTGGGTCAATGTTTTTTACCTGACGTGACATGACTAATTATGTCGCCCGTTCTTATGTTTGCTGTGTGGTTGGTGTGTGGATTAGTGGATGTCATGTTTTTTTACCTGACCTCATGTTTGGTAAGGTCACCCTGTGTACATAAGCTCTCTCTCAGTCTTTGTAATTCGGATGCCTCTGAAGATGTCTTGAATAAAGACGAAAGCTAAAGTTCTCCATTGCTTCCCTTTTCCCTGTGTGATTTGATCAAGATATATCTTATCCACGGGGGCGAAAATGTAATATTAATAATAATAATAATAATAATAATAAAGAAATACAAAAATGAAAAAAAGATCAAAAGTGAGAAACAATATAGCCTATGTATGTTGTGTTGTCAATAGTAAGAGAAATAATTGAGACCCTGCAATTGTGTGTAAATGAGGCAGAAAGGCAGATCAGCAACCTGGGACTTGGTCACAATTTTCGTGATGACATATGGCAGCAGGGTCTACCATTAGACAACACATTATGCTTCCAATATCTTACAGCTATCTACTATATATATATATATAGTGTGTGTGTGTGTGTGTGTATGAAGGGGCTGCAGAGCGTGAGAATCCAACAACACGAAATAAACAAGGTGTGTGTCTGAGGTTGGTTCTGAAATGTCAAGCTGTATCATCAAGGATCCTGTTACCTTGTCACCTGTAATATTTAGTTGACATGGACGGTGGACCACAGATGACTTGTTAGTAGTCCTCCCGTCTATCCCTTTAGTCATCATTCTGTCTAGTCTCTACACAATTTCCCTCACTCCACTCTGTCCAATATACTTGCCTGAAAATCCTTTCTACCTTGGAGTCATCATTTTCAGTGTTCACAACATACTAACTACTGTACATATTGTTTTCTTATCTGCCCAAATCATGCATGTTTATTTGTGTATTACTTTATATTGAAAATGGCGTGTGTCATATACTAATGTAATTCTTAAAAAAAAATATAAATGTATAAATGTCACCTCAATTTATGGTTGCGTGACCGGTACAATGCTCATATTTCTTGACAAACCAACCGGCACTATTTTGTTCCGTATGATGAATTTTTTAAAAGTAATTTTAATTATTGAGTCTACCGGCAATACGATCAGCGACACCTTAAGAACATAAGAAAATAAGGAGTCTGCAGTAGGTCGGTTGGCCTTTGCATGGCAGCTCCTGTCGAGAGTTACGACCACTCTCTATCATCCATGAATCTATCTAGCCTCCTTTTGAAACTTTCCAGAGTTCCAGCACTTACTACAAAGTTGCTAAGCTTGTTCCACTCGTCCACCACCCTATTTGTGAACCAGTTTCTTCCTATCTTCCTCGTAAACCTAAACTTATCCAACTTAAATCCGTTGCTCCGAGTCTTATCCTGCTCGGATATTATAAGAACTTTATCTATATCCCCTTTATTGATTCCTTTCACCCACTTAAATACTTCTATCATATCTCCCCGCACTCTTCGTCTTTCTAGGGAATGCAAGTTAAGTTTCTTTAACCTATCCTGATATGGAAGGTTTCTAAGTCCCGGAATCATTTTCGTCATTCTTCGCTGCACCGACGCTAGTGAATTGATATCCATTCTATAATATGGGCACCAGAACTGAACTGCATAATCGAGGTGCGGCCTGACTAGCGCAATATATAGTTGCAATAAGACCTCTGCACTCTTATTACTTACACTTCTAGATATAAACCCCAATACTCTGTTTGCCTTATTTCGAACATTAACGCATTGTTTTCTAGGCCGTAGGTCCGGGCTTACAAGTACCCCTAGGTCTCTTTCACAAGTCGACTTCTCTAGGTTGATGTTGTTAAGGCTGTATACATTGTCAGTATTTGGTCTTCCAATATTAAGTACGCTGCACTTGCTGGTGTTGAATTTCATTTGCCATTTTTCAGACCACCTCTGCAGTTTATTTAGATCCTCCTGTAATGCATTTGCATCCTGCCCTGAATTAATCTGCCGCCCTATTTTGGTGTCATCCGCAAACTTGCTTATGTCACTGCTGATCCCAGTATCTAAATCGTTTATGTAGATTATGAACAAGAGTGGGCCTAGTACTGACCCCTGGGGAACCCCACTGGTTACACGGCCCCACTCAGATTTAACACCATCTACGCTGACCCTCTGCATTCTATCTGCGATCCATGATTTTATCCAATTTAAAACTTTCCCCTCGATACCATGAGCATTAATTTTTCTCAGAAGCCTCTGATGCGGTACTCTGTCAAATGCTTTGCTACTACCTCGAAGACTTTCCTAAAAAACGTCAGCAGATTTGTTAGACAAGATTTTCCCTTTGTAAACCCATGTTGCGAGTCGTAGATTAATTTTCTTTTCTCTAGATGCGATCGAATGCTATCTGCTATAATTGATTCAAGAAATTTCCCCACTACTGACGTCAAACTGATCCGCTGGTAATTTGACGCTGATGCTCTGTCTCCCTTTTTGAATATGGGTACTACATTTGCCTGTTTCCACAAGTCTGGCACAACTCTGGTGTCTAATGATTTTGTAAATAAATTTACAAGGGTTCCGCTAATCTGTTCCCTACACTCTTTCAAGACTCGAGGGAAAATTTCATCTGGCCTCCTAAGAACATCCTCTTTTCTGATAGTGATATTCTTTAATTTCTCTTCTTCCTTTCCCCTAAATATCAGTTCCACCTCTGGAATTTCCTCTCGAATTTCTTCTGTGAAAACTGATAAGAAGTAGTTGTTCAATGCTTAGCTTATTTCTTCACTGCCATTTATCACTTCTCCCCTCCCTGACTTTAAAGGCCCAACTTTGTCCTTGACTTTTGTTCTATATACCTGGAAAAATCATTTGGGATTCGCCTTGGATTCTCTTGCTATATTGACTTCATAGTCTCTCTTTGCTTTCCTTACATTTTTCTTAACATTCCTAGATAGTTCATTATACCTATTTCTGAGCTGCTCCTCCCCTCCCTTTAATTTCTTATAAATTCCTTTCTTTATTCCTATGTCATGTTTAAGTTTTCTGGTCATCCACTTTGGATCATTCTTATTTGACGCAACTAAGACGAATTCTTGGTCACCCTTTTTTTAATTATATCTAATTCAACGTTTAAACCTGTTTTACTGACTAGGATTATTGCAGACCATTAACAAAATATATCCAGTCCGCTTGATATTTTTCTACACATTCATTAAATTTATTGAAACTTCTTTAAATAAATGCCGCTCCTCAGGTCTGTAATGTGTGTGTGTGTGTGTGTGTGTTTATGAAGGTTATGTGTGGATATGTTTTTAAGAACAAGTACTCGCACTTGTTTATGTGTATGAGCGTATAAGTGTGTGTAATAATAATAATAATAATAATAATAATAATAATATTAATAATAATAATAAAAAACGGTTTGTGAAACTATCCATAAAGATAAACATAATAACATGGGGGAGAGTGTCATTCAGTTGACTGTCTCCTCTAACCCTTCACTACGGGGACGACAATTTTAATATTTTATTGCCCTAACGCAAGATGATTAAATTCAGCTCAGAGGCGACGCCTTACACGAGGGATTAACAAGGAAAAACAATACAAAAGAGAAATTAGACAAAAATAAGCACACAAATTATCTACGAGTTGTTGATGATTTTAAATTAGTTGGGAGGGGCTGTTACTCTTGTAGCGATCAGTATGAGGTGGTATGGATTGGGTGCGGTTGTGGTGTGGTGCAGGTGGTGGTAATAAGGTGTGAGGGAGGGAGGTGTGCGCAGGCTGTTGGAAGGGGTGTGCGCAGGCTGTTGGAAGGGGTGTGCGCAGGCTGAGGGAGGGAGGTGTGTGCAGGCTGTGGTGGCAATGTGTGGGGGAGGGATGTGTTCGTAGGCTGATGGAGGGAGGTGCGCGCAGGCTGAGGAGGGAGGTGTGCTCAGGCTGAGGGAGGGAGGTATGCACAGGCCGAGGGAGGGAGGTGTGTGTAGGCTGTGATGGCAATAAGGTGTGAGGGAGAGAGGTGTGTGCAGGCTGAGGGAGGGAGGTGTGTGCAGGCTGATGGAGAGAGGTGTGCACAAGCCAAGGGAGGGAGGTGTGTGCAGGCTAAACAAGGCGGGTGTCTGAGGTTGGGTCTGAAATGTCAAGCTGTAAACGTGCCGGATCTTGTCTCCTCGTCACCTGAAATATATAATTGACTCGGACATTGCACTACAGGTCTGTCTGTCTGTCTGTCTGTCTGTCTGTCTATCTATCTATCTATCTATCTATCTAGCATACTGTACCTCTCTCAGTAATATCATACGAGAATGATAACATACTTATATCATATTTGTGGTTATATGTATTTATGTTTTATATGGAATTATAACTAAAGACTTCGAGATGATGATAAAAGAAATTCTTGAGTATTTTTTTTTTATAATAGCGTATAAACATAATTATTACAAGAAGCCATGATGATGAATTTCGATTTAAAGATTTATTGTACTGAAGGAATTTTTGGCTGGGTTCTGCAAACTAATTTACGTCTTTCCTGGTCTGATTGACGGATGTTATTTGTACGTGAGGATTTTCCCTTTTCAGTTTGGTTTAACGTAGGTATTGACTTAGTCACTCTTGTTTTTGTTTTTCTTTTAATTGTAACTTTGAGTCATCTTGGTGTCTATGAATGATGACTGTAAGCACTCAACCTTGACTACAAGTAATGAGTTCTAGGCGTTTGAAGGTATATGTCTTAATTTAATGCAATCTTACATACTCGTATAGTCTCTCCCATCATCGACTTAGGGTAATTCATTAAATTCAATGCCAACAAATTTATAGTAAACCATAATCCTCATGTGTAATTAGACTCAATATTTGACTGACTAAGGGCTATTGATAAGCCGCACTAACGCAGCTTATGGTCAAGTCTTCTTGGTCGACTGTTATTCTACTTGTCATTTATTGGCTACTTTTTCTGGCTCTAACGTTTAAAGAAGCATCTCACTGGTCTTATCTCTTATGGATTTCATCTCATAAGCTACGTCACTGCGAAATGGTCAAAAAGGTGTATCATTGAGTGAGTGAGAGTGGATTGGCATTCATTTGAGTCATTCGGGGCTGTCACCCACGTAGCAGGTGATGTGTCTAAAAAAGAACAAAAATGTGTAGTTCAGTATCGAGAGATAATTGTGTCTCGTGATCTCATTCCGTGACACACGACTATAATGCGAATGAGCATTTTGAACAGAGGACGTGGCAGGTTTCCAGGATGCTGTATTTTGATGATTCAGTCTCTGATTCGGGTGTAAATTGAGTAAATTTATATTACATTACGTCTTATGTCCGAGTCTTCAGATTAGAACCAATTTGGATCTGTATTTCAGTTCGACTATTAAATATCCAGCGCATAACCAACTTTTGTAACCCTGAAATTATAATACAAAGATTCGTTAAAAGGTTTCATTTAGAAAGAATAAAGAATAAATATCAGAGGATAGAGTAGACTAAGATAAATGATTTAGCTGAGTATAAACGATATAAAGATTAGAAATGGACCACATGAAGATTACGATCCCCAGCTTATTCCACCAGATGATTAAAACACCCCAGCGCTTACTTAACCTAACCCGCGGTAGCGTTAGGGGGTGTTTAATCATCAGGTGAAATAATCTGGGGTGCCTGATCTTCATGATATCCTTAATAATTGTAATGTATAATCAGAATAAAAGTTTTTCACCTGGTGTGCCATTAATACGGTGAAATAAGCAAAATAATACGTCTTATTCATTATTTTATTTAATAAGAAAGACAAATGTGTTTTCATTGAACCGGTTTTTTTTTTCAGAGCCCTGATTAAATTTCTGACGAAGACGATGTGAGCTTTAAGTTAAAGGTTATGGCTCTACTGAGTACTTGATGTACTTTAAGGAATATCAGGTTTTTACATATTTGTGAAAAAGTGTACACACTGTATATACAGGTAGATATATGTGCAAAACATATTATAAGCCCCACCACATAGTCAACACTCTCTCAACACATAAAACACTCCCCAGAACATACAACACTCCCCCAACACACACAACACTCCCCCAACACATACATCACTCCCCCAAGGCACACAATACTCCCCCACATACAACACTCCCCAACACACACAACACTCCCCCAACACACACAACACTCCCCAACACATACAACACTCCCCAACACACACAACACTCCCCCAACACACACAACACTCCCCCAACACACACAACACTCCCCCAACACACACAACACTCCCCAACACACACACTCCCCCAACACATACAAATCACTCCCCAACACACACAACACTCCCCCAACACATACAACACTCCCCAACACACACAACACACCCCAACACACACAACACACCCCAACGCACACAACACTTCCCCAACATACAACACTCCCCCAACACACACAACACTCCCGCACACACACACACAGCACTCCCCCACACACACAACACTCCCCAACTCACACAACACACCCCAACACACACAACACTCCCCCAACACACACAACACTCCCCCAACACATACAACATTCCCCCAACACATACAACACTCCCCCACACACCCAACACTCCCCAACACATACAACATTCCCCCAACACATACAACACTCCCCCAACACATACAACACTCCCCAACACATACAACATTCCCCCAACACATACAACACTCCCCCACACACCCAACACTCCCCAACACACACAACACTCCCCCAACACATACAACACTCCCCCAACACATACAACACTCCCCAACACATACAACATTCCCCCAACACATACAACACTCCCCAACACACACAACACTCCCCCAACACACACAACACTCCCCCAACACACACAACACTCCCCCAACACACACAACACTCCCCCAACACACACAAGACTCTCCAACACACGCAACACTTCACCCACAGGCACAACACTCCATCATACACAACACTTCCCCACACACACAACACTCCCTAACACACACAACACTCCCCAACACACACAACACTCCCCAACACACACAACACTCCCCAACACACACAACACTTCACTCACAGACAACACTCCCCAACACACACAAAAACTCCCCCCACACACACAACACTCCCTAACACACCCAACACTCCCCAACACACACAACACTCCCCAACACACTCACAACATTTCACCCACACACAACACTCCCCAACACACGCAAATACTCCCCCCCACACACACAACACTACCCAACACACCCAACACTCCCCAACACACACAACACTCCCCAACACACAGAACACTCCCTCAACACACCCAACACTCCCCAACACACACAACACTCCCCAACACACCCAACACTCCCCAACACACACAACACTCCCCCAACACATACAACACTCCCCCAACACATACAACACTCCCCCAACACATACAACACTCCCTCAACACACCCAACACTCCCCAACACACACAACACTCCCCAACACACCCAACACTCCCCAACACACCCAACACTCCCCAACACACACAACACTCCCCCAACACACCCAACACTCCCCAACACACACAACACTCCCCCAACACATACAACACTCCCCAACACACACAACACTCCCCAACACACACAACACTTCACTCACAGACAACACTCCCCAACACACACAAAAACTCCCCCACACACACACAACACTCCCTAACACACACAACACTCCCCAACACACACAAATACTCCCCCCCACACACACAACACTACCCAACACACCCAACACTCCCCAACACACCCAACACTCCCCAACACACACAACACTCCCCAACACACAGAACACTCCCTCAACACATACAACGCTCCCCAACACACCCAACACTCCCCAACACACACAACACTCCCCAACACACACAACACTCCCCAACACACACAACACTCCCCAACACACAGAACACTCCCCAACACACACAACACTCCCCAACACACAGAACACTCCCTCAACACATACAACGCTCCCCAACACACCCAACACTCCCCAACACACACAACACTCCCCAACACACCCAACACTCCCCAACACACACAACACTCCCCAACACACACAACACTCCCCAACACACACACATTCATGGAGACACTGATAAACCGTAATAAAGGAATATGATAATTAGGAGAAAACACAGAGAGGGATAACGGATCATTCACCGATAATACCCGCTGTGTAGTGTGGTGGGGGGGGGGGGTGGGGGGTTAATGTGGGGGTGGGGGTGTGGGGAGGTGGTTGGGGTGATGAGTGACATAGTAGAAGCCTATTATAATTACCACGAACACCTGATAATTATTCATGTGGATGAGACTCACTTAAATCATTCATCTGATTTAGGGTTGAGTTGAATTATTCATACGGTTCAGACTTCATTATTTATGGGAGTAAACTCAGATCAATTATTCATATGATTTAGACTTTGCTGTATTATTTATTTTGTTTAAATTTAGCTAAGTTATTCATTTGGTTTAAGACTTAGCTGAATGACTTAATTTGTATAACTCCAGCTAGATCATTTCCTTGGTCTAGGGTTAGCTAAGTTATTCATCTAGTTTAGACTTCACTTACTCTGTATATTATTCCCGAACCTTAAACTATGATGTAATTCATATTCAGCTAAATTATTCATTTGCCGTAGACTCAGGTAATTTGTTCACCTGAGTTTAGAATCAACGTAATTATGGCTTCTTTAGATTCAGGTAGGATATTTATCTGGGCCAGCTAATATTATTCATCTGACATAGGCTCTCTCTCTCTCTCTCTCTCTCTCTCTCTCTCTCTCTCTCTCTCTCTCTCTCTCTCTCTCTCTCTCTGTGTGTGTGTGTGTGTGTGTGACTTAATATTTCTCTTTCTCATTATCTTCCTCTAGTTACTTATCTTCCTCATTTTATATCTCTTGATCCCTATCTCTCTATCTGTTATTCTTTTTATCTTTTTCGCTCACTCTGTATATTTTTGTCTCATTTTTTATCTCTCTCACTTTTTGTATCTATATCTCTCACTCGTTGGATACTTGTCTCTCTCACTCCATGTATCTGTCTCATTATCTCTCTCTAACGCTATCTATCTCTCTGTTCTCTCTCTCTATATATAATTATATTTTGACGTGGGTGTAATCTGATAACCACATGAAATAAATCGTGCATATTTAATTATTAATCCATGCATATTAATTATCAATTTACTTTAAAGCTCCCGTAATTTACACCAATGAGTTAATTAAATCAGGAAACCGCCAGAGATCAAAGTGGGGGACGATTATTTGTGTATTATCAAGTCTCCTGATTTCTGATTGGATTTCGGATGTTGTTATAATATTGTGGGAGTTGCGAGTGGTGGTAGTGGTGGTGGTAGTGGTGGTGGTGGTAATGTTGGTGAGGTGAGGTGGTGTTGGTGGTTTGAGGTGATGGTGTTGGTAGTAATGATTATTGTAATTGTTGTTAGTGGTGATGGTAGTTGTTGCTGATGTTGGTGGTGGAAATGATGGTTGTAGTGATTGTTGTTGTCGAAAGTGGTGGTAGTAATGGTTGGTCTAGTTGCTGGTGGTGGTAGTGGGTTCGAAAGTGGTAGTAGGATGTAGTTAATGAATGGTAACAATACGTCTTTTAAGTTAGTGAACGGTGATATACGTTTTATAAGTGAAGAGTAATGACTGGTGTTCCGATATAGTGAATGGTGATCATATACGTTCGTTGACTTAGTAAGTAGTGACAATAATTTGTTGATGGTGATAATAATTATGCGTTTTAAGATAGTGAATGATGATACCACGTGTTTTAAGATAGTGGATGGTGATAATATGCGTTTTAAGATAGTGAATTGTAATACTACGTGTTTTAAAATAGTGAATGGTGATACTACGTGTTTAAAGATAGTGGATGTTGATACTACGTGTTTTAAAATAGTGAATGGTGATACTACGTGTTTAAAGATAGTGAATGGTGATACTACGTGTTTTACGATATTGAATGGTGATAATACTTGTTTTAAAATAGAAAATGGTGATAATAAACCTTAGAAGTTTGTGAAGAGCGATATAATATTGTCTAAAGTAGTGGAAGGTTGACGTAAAGCTCTCACCTCCGAGGGAGTAGAGGAGGGCGGCCACCAAGGCAGCGTGGGCGTAGCAGCAGCGCGCCACCACCGCCAGCAGACACGCCACGCCCAGCAGACCACATGCTGCCACCAGGAACGGCGTCGACAACCTGCGGCACGGTAGTTAATGGACAGTCAAGGTTGTATAAGGGTCATTTGTGGGTAGTTAGGCATATATAATGGTTTGGGTGGATAGTTAAGGTTGTATAATGATCTTGATGGGTAGTTGGGGTTGTATAATGGTGTTGATGGGTTGTTGGGGTTGTATAATGGTCTTGGTGGGTAGTTAGGCTTGTTTAATGGTCTTGGTGGGTATTTAGGGTTGTATAATGTTCTTGGTGGGTAAATAGGACTGAATACTGGTAGTTAATGGACAGTAAGTTTGTATAATGGTCTTTGTAGCTAATCAGGGATGACTACTGGAGGTTTGTAGGGAATTAGGGATGATTACTGGTAGTTAGCAGGCAGTTAGGGAGTGAATTCTGGAGGCTGGGTAGTTGATGATAATTAGAGGTGATCATTGTTTATCAGATTAATTAAAGGGCAGATTGTAGGGAATCTAGATGTATGAAGCAATTAATTTGTGAAAGGGTCGTTAAGGGGCTTCTGGTAGTTAATGAGAAGTTAGAGGAGATTGCTGTTAAAGAGGTAGTTCGTGGATAGTTAAGGGTGATTACATGCTGTTACGGAGTTAAGGATGGGATACTTCTGATTATAGTAATACTGTATAACCAATGATTATCGTAATATAACTAATGATTATAGTAATATAACTAATGATTATAGTAATATAACTAATGATTATAGTAATATAACTAATGATTATAGTAATATAACTAATGATTATAGTAATATAACTAATGATTATAGTAATATAACTAATGATTATAGTAATATAACTAATGATTATAGTAATATAACTAATGATTATAGTAATATAACTAATGATTGTAGCGATGCAACTAATGATTATAGTAATATAACTAATGATTACAGTAATATAACTAATGATTATAGTAATATAACTAATGATTATAGTAATATAACTAATGATTACAGTAATATAACTAATGATTATAGTAATATAACTAATGATTATAGTAATATAACTAATGATTATAGTAATATAACTAATGATTGTAGCGATGCAACTAATGATTATAGTAATATAACTAATGATTATAGTAATATAAATAATGATTATAGTAATATAACTAATGATTATAGTAATATAACTAATGATTACAGTAATATAACTAATGATTATAGTAATATAACTAATGATTACAGTAATATAACTAATGATTATAGTAATATAACTAATGATTATAGTAATATAACTAATGATTATAGTGATGTAACTAATGATTATAGTAATATAACTAATGATTGTAGCGATGCAACTAATGATTATAGTAATACAACTAATGATTGTAGTGATATAACTAATGATTAAAGTAATACAACTAATGATGTGTGAGGTCTAACTAGCAATTAGAAGAGCAGTTTAGATAATCAAAGAATTGTTTTTAATAAAGAGAAAGATTAATAAACAGTGGTTAGTTATGATTCGGGTAGTTATTAGGTATAAGCATCAGCAATATAGGTAGTTAGGTTGTTGAATGAGGTAGTTAGAGAGTAGGAAGCAACCGGAATGATAGTTAAGAAGCAATTAATGTTATTTATGGTACAGAGGATAATTACAGAACATTTAACGGTGATTTAGTTGTGATGGAACTACCACTATAAGAGGGAGTTCTCTTGTTAAATGAGGTAGTTAAGAAGGTAACAAATTACACTTGTTCTTATATCGATTTTGTTTCTTTATTCATAACAATATCTATTAACAAAACCTATTAAACTAATCCAAATCTTTACTCGGGTTAACAACATTAGTTTCTCGTCTACAGTTAATATATTGTTCATATCAGGTCATTTACTATAAGAGAGATGCGACCTACTTGATGAACATTGTATTATGTTCACTTACTTTATTTGTATTATATCATCTGTAATTTGGAGACATTGTTCATTTATTTAGATAATCTATCGAACCCCTGTAAACATACTGTATACTGTATATGCACATGGATATAGGAATGATATATACATACATGCATACATAATGGTTGCCCCTCGTGTACGAGGATGGCCGGCCCTGGGGCCACCTAGGCGTGAATTTGTTTAAGGTGTAGAAGCTGTCGTAAACACAACAACCACACCCTGAGTTAACGAGCTGCATGACCCAGTGTCAAGGAATAGTCCGAGAAGACCGGACAGCTCGCCAACTGCACTGGCGAACCATTACCCCGGAACACGATCCGCAAATCGATTAACATCCAGGTTCCCAATTACTGCTGGGTAGACAGAGGCAAATGGCGTATAGAAACTTGCCCATAGTTCCATCCTGCCTGCGATCAAACCCGGTCCATTCGCTTGCTAGGCGAGCATGCTGACCATTACACCACAGGTCGCCTACGACGTACATACATACATACATACATACATACATACGAAATTAATGGTAAGACTTAATGTGTGCTGTTATTCCTTGATTACTGGAGCAACTTTCTGAATGAACCAATCAACAGCCTACAATATTCACATTGTTATGGTCAGATACAGGGAGCTACTCTTCAGAATGTTCGTTCAGGTGAATTATTAAAGTACTCCGACACCACAATGTTTCATGTTAGTGTATTATTTGTTTATAACGTTAAGGTGAGGTGAGGTGAGGGTGTCTTGGCACCATCCTTGCCTGAGTACAGTGAATTTATCCGCAAAGTTGTCTTAATTATTTGAATACGATGGCAACTGCTTGTTGAATTGAATTGAATTGAATTGGAACAGTTTATTTAGCCAGAAAAACACAGCTACAGAGTGGATAATAATAAAATTATTAACATGGCTGAGCCATTTGAGAACCTGAGCTCTCTTTTAGGCACCTGATGCTATATACTATACATTTATCTCAAGGAAGTATTATGTAACATTTAGTATCCTCTAGAATAGTACAATAGCATGGTGGTAATAAGAACATCTCATAATGTTACCACGGTTATCACTTCAATGTTTATTATTTTTTTTTATACATACATTACAGTGGAATTGAAAACATATGTATAATGGGGAGCAGTACAACACGGGTTGTACAGGAATAAGGTTGAACAAGAGGACAGAGCTGTCAGGATTATGTCTAGTTGGCAAATATGTTTATTGCAAAGATAATTACTTATCTATTTACATGATAATTTCCGATAAAACGGTTTTGATGGTACAATAAAAACAGGTACTGTAAATATAGTAGGTGTTACAAGAAATATTAATACTTAGACAATAGATATTTTTTAAGAGATGATTTAAAGGAAGGGAGCCTAGTCTTTGCTCTAATGGGTGGGGGTAAGTTGTTCCACACCTTCACACTGTGATATTTTATGGAGGTCTGGGACTGAGAGGAGCGCATGGGGGGCGGTCTTAGTAACTCTGGGTGCCTTAAGTTGTATCTCTGATTATTCCGAAACTGGAAATAATTATTGTCAAGCAAGTGATTGATAGAATTGTAAACAAAGAGGGCACAGCAGTACAGTAGTTGTTGATATCTTCGAATTTTAAAATTTTCAATATGTTTTCATTATGTTGTTTTCCTGCACAGTCTTAACCACTTGTGTACGATGCCAAACCCCTGAATACAATGAATTTGCCCACTGAAATATCTTAATCCTTTGAGTACGATGACGTAACCCATTGAGAGCATCTTGAATGCGTAAGAATATAAGAATGGAGAAAACTGCAGCTGGCCATTGTGGCTCGTACTCGGCAGAACCCGTTTACACCCTATCGCTCATTAACTAATTATATTATCCGTCCAACCTATATTTGAAGCTATCCAGCGTGTTCGAGTTAATGATGACGCTCAGTAACTTGTTCCACTCAGCCACTACTCTATTTCCAAGCTAGTGTTTACCTATCTCACGCATAAATCTAAATTTGGCCAATTTAAAACCATTGTTACGAGTTCGCTCCTGGTTGGATAGCTTAAGTACCTTTGTTATATCACATTTGTTTAACCCTGACTTCCGTTTATACACCTCGATCATATCGCCCCTCACTCTACGTCTCTCGGAGTGCAATTTAAGATGGTTTCTGTACTCAAGGTTCGTAATGCCCGGGATTAGTCTTGTCATCCTTCGTTGATGATAACCATTTGAGTACGATTACTTTGCCTCTTAAGTACAATGATTTATTTGTACTTCTTAATTTTTTGATAGGTAATTCTCTAGAACACTGACCTGAGATAACAAACAACGTAAGAAAAAATTTCTGTAGAAGAAAACTTCTTTCGTATATTTTATATCGATTTCTTGTTCGTCCTGAACATGATACTATGCATCTCAGCTGAACCAACCTAACCTAACCTAACCTAATTTAGGGTACAATTATATCATTTCAGGTTAGGTTTGGTCAATTAATTTACAAAGGAAAAACAAAATAACAAAAATGACACTGCCTCCAATTTTTTGATGTTCAAGAAATAAGAAAGAAGTTTTCGTCTACATGAAATTTTCTTTCCTTTTCTGGTTAGTTATCACGAGTCGGTGGTCCTGAGTATTACTGTACCTCTCTTAATAATAATAATAATAATAATAATTAACGGTTTATTGAAAGAGCTTGGCAGCCAGAAGGCTGAAAATATACAGTTACATATTTGGGGAATGGGTTACGAATTACAAATAATATACAAGTAACATAAGTGACACAAATAAGACATATAATAACTTAGATGGGGAAAAGCTCAAACTACAGTTCATTTCAACATAGTGACAGTGTTACAGTATTACAAGTTATTGATAATTTTTACAATGGTTGGGACTGGGCTGTTCTTATAGCGATCAGTTCGTGCACGTATGGGCTGGATGCGGTTGTGGTGTCGCACAGCAATTCTCGGACAAGGGATCTCAGGTGGTAGTAGGAGCCGGTGTCGGGGATGGTGTAGAAGCTTCTTACCAAATTTGCAGATGAGGTCGCGGTGATGGTCAGTGAGAGTCGAAAGGGTCAGTGTGTTGAGCGCTTCTTGATATGTGGAGTAGGAGGGGGAGAGAATAATCTTGCTTGCCCTCTTTTGCACTTTTTCTAGGTGTTTACGTTGTGTGGCATTTAGGGAGGAAGACCAGGTGGGGGAGGCATAGGTGAGCTTGGGAAGTATGAATGTTGTGTAAACACTGAGGAGCTCGTGTGCAGGAACTCCGAGGGACTTGAGTCGGCGGAGGAGGTGGAGACGGAAACTGGAGGATTTGACAACTTCATTGACGTGTGGTTTCCAATTTAGTTTGTTGTCTATGGTGACGCCGAGGAGCTTCGTGGAATCTACAACCTGGAGTGTGTTCGGACCTAGAGTAATGGAAGGAGGTGGGACAATGTCGGAGGAGAGGTTGATGTGCATAACCATGGTCTTGGTATGGTTGATGGTGACATGGTTGTTGGTGGCCCAGTTTTGGAGACTGTTCAATAAATCCTGAAGGGCGGTATAGTTGGGAGCAGAATTGTTGACGCTGATCCCAATGGTGGAGTCGTCGACATATTTCCAGCGAGCAGGGGTTTCTCTTAGGGCATCATTGATGAGCATAAGGAAGCAGAGTGGTCCCATCTTGGTGCCTTGGGGGACGCCACAGGTGAGTGACTGAAAGGTGGAGACAGCCCCTCGGAAGCGTACAGCTTGGCGTCGGTCACTGAGGAAGTCTGTAAGCCATGGTATGAGGCTTCTTCGAAGCCCGAGGTCAATAGCTTTGTTGATGATTATATTGTGGTCGACTAGGTCGAACGCTTTAGTGAAATCAATGAAGGCGACAGCTACAGACGTTTTTCGTTTCTCGAGATGGCGGTATATGTAATCGAGAAAGCTGACAAGACAGTGAGTGGTGGAGGAAGTTTTCATGTTGCCAAATTGCTGAGGGTCTACGACTCCTGCAATATCAGCATAAGCCCAGTCGAACACAAAACTTTCACAGATTAGGCTGGGTATTGGGGTGATTGCAATAGGTCGTAGCTGATTTAAGGATTGTGGGCTGGTTGACTTGGGCACTGGTGATACATAAGAGGTTTTCCAGTCAGCTGGGCATCTGGCTTGACTGAGAGAAGCATTGATGATGGAGCAGAGGGGTTTAGCAAGCTCCGGGGAGAACTCCTTGAAGAGTTTCATTGGTAAATCAATGGGGGTGGTAGAGCGTTTTAATTTTAGTTTGTCCAGGCGTTTTGCTACGTCAAATTCTTCTACTAAGTCAGTGGGAAGGGGGGCTGGTAGGTAAGCAGGGAGAGTGGTTGTGTCAAGCCGTGGGAGCGTCTGGCATATAGTAGCAAAATGGTTATTTGTTTGCTCAGCTGCGTCAACACTAGTGAGATGGCTAAGGAAGGGGAGGGGGTGTGTCTTATTGTTTAGTCCACAGAGTTCTTTAAGCTTACCATACCATTGACTGATGTTGGTCTGCTTCAGGTGTTGTAATTTGGTTGGGTAGTGGGACTTCTTTGCAGTGCGTATTTCGCGGATGACTCGGTTGCGAAGTGACCTGTAGCGGATGTGGTCATTGAGATGAAAGGCTCTGTCTCTCTGTTGCATAAGTCTTTTGATCCGAGGTGTGATCCAGGGCAAGTCAGCTGGGTGAGATCTGACGGACTTCTCGGGGAAGAAGTGGTGGTGAGCTTGCGTGGTGGTGTTGGTATAATTTATCCATTTGGTTTCCACGTTATCCACGCTAAGTACTTCAGTCCAGGGATGGTGAACTATCCACTGCCCGAAGAGGCGCACTGCAGAGTCAGTAATCGGCCTGTAGGTCTTGATGTAGGGTCTCTGTACTTGAGTGGGAGTGGCAGCTGGGGACCAGAGCACTGATAAGTGTGTGCTACACCCGATAGGAGGCATTGGTTGAGGTGGTTGGTACTGGTCCGCTAAGTCAGTTAAGATAAGGTCAAGGGTATTTTGACCGTGTGTGGGGAAGGTCACAACTTGTGATAGTGATAGCTGGTCCTGGATATCAGTGGTGTCAATTTCATTTAAATCCCCACATAATACTAACTTGGCACATGGGTACCTAACTCTGAGGTGGTCTGAGGTGGTGATGAGATGATTGATAAGAGTGTCTCTGGTGGGTGATCGAGGCGGATGGTATGCCACACAGATTATAATGGAAGCAGTGTTGCGTGGGTGGGCCCTTAGCACGACACGTACCCATAATGCTTCCACATCTACTGGGACTTGAACATCCAGGCGTGACGGGCGTAGGTCATCTTGACAGAAGAGGGCAACAATTTGCCAAGCCTCACATATGGCAACGACGCTCGCGGCGGTTGACCTGACTGTAGTTGCCAGCTCGTCGAACTTGTTAGCTAGGGAAGTGACGTTGGATAGCAGTAAAGACGGGAGATCATACCATATCCGTGGAACTTCAGTGTGGTGGTATGGTCTGTCAGGGGTGGGTTTCTCCGGTTTCCTAGTGGAGGTTACGGTTCTAATGGGCTTATGTGCATGACGGCCTTGTCTACGGCTCCGCGCGTGGAAAATGTTCAGTGACTTGAGTAGCGCAATAACACTGCCATCAGGATAACCGTTCCCACGCTTTAGATGGTACAGAGTGCGTCGGGAGTAAGTGATTGGTGGCCATCTGTTGATATCTGTTGTGGGCGGACGGAAGTGTTTGTCACTGGCGGCACTTTGAGGGACACTGACACTGGTAGACATCTGTCAAGATTTGTCAGTCGTAAAGACGGTGGTCTTTGTCCCTGGTGCTTGGGGTCGCCGACACAGTTATCACGATATATGTAAACACCGCGGTGGTCCTTGTCACTGGCACTTTAAAGGTGACCGATAAAGTGCTCACTGTCTGACTTTTCCTTGGGGTGCACTATCGAGCACTGTATGGTAATCACTTATTGCACTGCTCCGTAATCAATCGTTCACTAATCACTAGAATGTTTTGCTGAATCGATCCTGGTGTAGTAAGGCTGGTAGGGCGTTGGGGTATAGCAGGGGGAGTGGGCCAAACAGACTCGGCCTGGCTGCTAAAACCGGGAGCGCCTTCGGGGCACGTCCTGTCTCACTGAGGGTTGACAAGTAATCAAAGGTGATTACGTGAACATTAGACACCTTAGCTTATTCTACCTGACGATTAAACACTCTAAAGGTAACTGGGGGTTAAGTTAGTTTAGATTAAATTAAGTGAGGTTAGATTAGGTTGTTAGATTAGGCAGTTTTATATTAGGTTATGATAAATTGAGATAAGTTATGTTAGACTAGGCTAAGTTAGGTTATGTTATGTTAGGTTAGGTTAGGTTAGGTTAGGTTAGGTTAGGTTAGCGTTAAAGTGTTTAATGATCAGGTGAAATAAGTTGGGGTGCCTAATCTTCATGTGTTCCCTCAACATTTTAAGTCTTCGTTATGAAATTTTTTAAAGGCTTACTGCGACCCCTCTTATCCTCCCCCAGACACCAAGGATAATTATACAGAAATAATCCATTTATGTGTTTAAAGTCTGCTCTTAACGCTGTTTAAACCTTAACGAGGGAAGAGTTAAACTGACGTGCTGTGGATATACCTGTGCAAGAAAACTGTTTACTCCTATCAACACACACACACACACACACACACACACACACACACACACACACACACACACACCAATCCAATCCAATTGTTGTGGGAATTTGATGTTTGATAAAAAAAAATATTCCTTTCAAAGATTTTTTTTTTTAAATTTTAATGAAAATTGAAACAATTACTTTGACGGAGGATAATAATCAAGTTATTAAATTTACGCGTAACATCAAAAGTAATTACCAATATATACGAAATTACCCGCCGTCAGGTGTTATTATATTGTGTTATATTAAGCTCAATTATGTTATTTTAGACCATTTTATATTATGTTGTGTTAATCTATAGTATATGGACTTATAATATGCTAAACTATACTGTATTTTGTTATGTTTATCTATATTGTAATTTATATTATGTTATTGGCTATTAAGCAAGAGTATTATATGATATTTAACTATATTATGACACATTATATTGTGTTTTAGAGTATATATTATATTATTAGCTGCTGAACGAGAATATTATAATTTATTTAACTCTCTTATGCGACCTTTTTTAGTTTTAAATAATGTTATATAACAAGTTCATGACCTACAGTCTCAGTTAACATAGCGTAGACCAAACTGGGGGGGGGGGGGGGGCGCTTCTCTTTGTGTGTATGAGGATACTGTCGCCCTCCATCCCTCTATGAATATACTCAATAACGTACATATTGTATGGTAGGGAAGCTATTGATATATAATACACCAAAGCTACAGAGAAATATTGTATTAAAGCTACAGAGAAATATTGTATTAAAGCTACAGAGAAATATTATGTCATATTATTTTATATCAGCAAGGGAATAACTACAATGAATACCGGAGGATATTTTGGTGAGCTGGATTTTTTTGGTGAGTGAAGGGAATTTTTTCTACAACGTGCATTTTTTCGACTCTACCCAACTTTTTGGCGTTTTACACGATTGTCAATCTATTTTGCAACACATCAGCTTTTTTTTGCAACACCTAGCTGGTATTTTCCAACACTTATCCACTGGTTTGCACCTTTTCGCAGCTATTTTGCAATGCTTACCAATTATTTTACAACACTTGCCAGGCCTTTGCCACACGGCTTCTATCTTGCAACAATTGGTCGCTACTTTGTAACACTTGACTCATATTTAGCAGCACATAGTAGCTACTTTGTAACAACACCATTAATTTGCAAAGCTTGGCGACTACTTTGCTACATTTAACCTTTGTTTTGCATCACTTGGTTGCTACTTTGCAAGGCATGGCTTCTGTTTAGTAGCACTTGGTTACTACTTTGCAACATTTAGCAACTATTTTGCAACACTTGGCCGCCATTTTGCAACATTTGGACGGTATTTTGTAACATTACAGCAACACCTTCGGCGTTTATGGACGGGGGAAATTACCTTCGTCCTTTGTGTAGGAAACATTACGAGGATTTTCTCTTCTCGCTAATACTTGCTATTGTTTTATCGCTATTTCTTTCTTCCTTATCTCTGTCCGCCTTTGCATTTCCTTATTTCCTTCTTAACTTCTACCTTTCTCTATGTTAACCCTGTGTGTCTTTAATTCTATATTTTCCATTTTCAAATTTTCTTTTTTCTTTTTCGTTTTGATTCTTTATTTTGTATTTCATTCTTCACCAAAAAATAACAATAACACACCGATGTAAATATTTCGTTAATGTTCCTTTACTCTGGATTATTTTGGATCAAACGTCACGTGAAAATTTGGCACCTCAGTTTATTTCACCTGATGATTAAATACCTAACATTACCAGGAAGGATGGATTTGCCTAGATTATGTTGGGTTAGGTTAGGTTAGACTATGTTAGTTTAGTGAGGGTTAGGTTAGGTTATATTAGGTTAGGTTAGGTTTTATTAGATTAGGTTAGGCGAGCATTAGGGTGTTTAATCATCACGTGATAATAGCTGGGGTGTTTAATCTTTAAAGTGGTCCTCTTTATTATTTCTAGTTCATTTATCTGTTTTTTTTGACGTCTCATGTGTCAAACTCTTCCTCGTATTGACTCCAAACTTTCACTTTAAAGTCCTGGGGATTTTGATACGCTGGAAGCTTATTACTTTTTGACGTTGTGGGCGAAAGGTCAAGTGAAAGTTTAGAACAAAATCTCTCTCATTTTATCTGTCTATCCCTTTCCTTTTATCGTTATTTCTCCCATTCCTCTATGTCCTCTCCTATTCCTCCTCCATCTTACTCCACTTTAATTTCCCTTTCCTCTCTCTCAGGTGCTGTCCTTCTTTCTGTTTTCTATTTATCTATTGATGTCTACCTGTCAGTCTGTCTGTCGCTGCACCGTAGAAGTTCCCTCACAGAATCATACGGTCGGTGCCCAGGTCACTCTCCTCTCTGGCTCGTGCGTTACATCCTAACTAGTGGTACAGGAGGACGTCTGGCTGGCTCACATATAAGCTACTGGACTGTGTTATGTTAATATGTGGGTGAAATTGGTCCATGAAAGTGACTGGTACGGTTTGAGCTATGTGTTTGTAATGGTGATATGATTATGAGAGAGAGAGAGAGAGAGAGAGAGAGAGAGAGAGAGAGAGAGAGAGAGAATACAGGAGATAAGTATACAGGCAAAGAAAGAATCTGATAAGTAAATAATAAATGAAAGAGAAAGAGAGAGAGGGAGAGAGATTAGAGGCCTTGATGAACGAGAGATAAAGTGAGGGAGATAAAAATAATTAGGAATGAAAGAGCGTCACAAAGAGGAGGAAAAAGTGTTTAGTGGAGGAAGAAAGAAATGAATGAGTTAATTTAGAGATAAGAGGGGGGGACTTAGGGAGGGAGGAACGGAGAGATTTACACTATTGCTGCTCCTGTCTGTCTGTCTGTCTGTCTGTCTGTCTGTATGTCTGTATGTCTGTTTATCTCGGTGTGTGTGTGTGGGTGTGTGTTTATTCGCCTGTCTGGTTCTTTTTCTTGTGTGTGTGTGTGTGTGTGTGTGTGTGTGTGTGTGACTTTGCTATCCCTTATCCATCCCATTCCCTCCCTTTCCTTTCCTACCTTCTCTCCTATCCTACTCTATTTACTCACATGCTCATTGCCTGTTTTCTACTCCCTCTCCTGCTTCCTCATCCTCTTTTCCACCTCTCCCCATCCTCCACCATCCACTACTCCCTCCCTCCCTCTCCTTCCCCTTTACTGCCTTACCTCTCTTCCATCACCTCTTCCCCCTACTCCTTCCCCTCTCCTTACTCCACTCCAATTCCCGTATTTCCCTCTCCTTTATTTTTGTCTTCCATAAGTCCTCTCCCTCCTTTTTACGTTCTTTCTTCACCTTCCCCCTTACTCTCATCCTCCTCTCCCCTTGCTCTCTTCCCCCTTCCCTCTTCTCTTCTCCTTCCCCTTACTCCCATCATCCACCACACTATCTCTCCATCCTCCCTTACTTCCTCTCCCACCTTACTCCCCCTTACTTCCTCTCCCACCTTACTCCCCCTTACTTCCTCTCCCACCTTACTCCCTCTTACTTCCTCTCCCACCTTACTCCCCCTTACTTCCTCTCCCACCTTACTCCCTCTTACTTCCTCTCCCACCTTACTCCCCCTTACTTCCTCTCCCACCTTACTCCCCCTTACTTCCTCTCCCACCTTACTCCCTCTTACTTCCTCTCCCCCCTTACTCCCTCTTACTTCCTCTCCCACCTTACTCCCCCTTACTTCCTCTCCCACCTTACTCCCTCTTACTTCCTCTCCCACCTTACTCCCCCTTACTTCCTCTCCCACCTTTTACTCCCTCTTACTTCCTCTCCCACCTTACTCCCCCTTACTTCCTCTCCCACCTTACTCCCCCTTACTTCCTCTCCCACCTTACTCCCCCTTACTTCCTCTCCCACCTTACTCCCCCTTACTTCCTCTCCCACCTTACTCCCTCTTACTTCCTCTCCCACCTTACTCCCTCTTACTTCCTCTCCCACCTTACTCCCCCTTACTTCCTCTCCCACCTTACTCCCCCTTACTTCCTCTCCCACCTTACTCCCCCTTACTTCCTCTCCCACCTTACTCCCCCTTACTTCCTCTCCCACCTTACTCCCCCTTACTTCCTCTCCCACCTTACTCCCCCTTACTTCCTCTCCCACCTTACTTCCCCTTTTCAACCCGGTATCATTTTCAGAGGTGGTAATATTGTACAGTGTGTTAGGTATATTGCCAAGGTAATGTTTGTTATTTGTACACCATAATGGTTCCTGGCCATTGAGGCTTGACGGCAGTGTGAGGTTATTGTGGCGTTTGTATACAGTGTGTGTGTGTGTGTGTGTGTGTGTGTGTGTGTGTGTGTGTGTGTGTGTGAGACAGTATTCCGTATATATCTGCGTATTTTTGGGAGAGGAAAATTCTGTAACTACCAATATTAAAACTAGTTGCCGTCCCAGTTAACATGCGGCCTCCCCGTACCCTGGTGACTCGGCTTACTGGCCAACTAGTGGAGATTTACGAGGCAACGTATATATGTAAGTCTGTCCTAGTAATATAGTGCTGTATAACCCCGGGGGGAAAAATGGTGGGGTTCTCGTATACCGTCGGAGTGTTCCATTGACGACGAGGCCAGGGTAGTGCAGCCGGGGATATAGATCGTATGGAAGGTTGAAATATACAGTACTGTATGTAAAGTCGAGATATATATTTTTGGCATTGATAGCTTTGAGATATTGTTGAGTGATGGGGTTTGTTCTTGAAGGTTTCTTGTACTACTTTATTAACACAATATTTCTAGTACTCCAGGTGACTTCCATTTATACACCTCGATTATATCGCCCCCTAATTCTACGTCTCTCAAGGGAGTGCAAATTAAGACGCTTCATCCTGTATCTCTACTCGAGGTTTCTAATGCCCGGGATTAGTCTTGTTATCCTCCTCTGAATGCTTTCTAGGGATTAGATATCCATTCTGTAGTACGGTGAACAATACTGAACTGCGTAATCCAAGTGAGGTCTGACAAGCGCAAGATATAGTTTTAGAATAACCTCGCTAGTCTTAAAACTAACACTCCTTTGTATGAACCCAAGTACTTAGTTTGTCTCAAACAGTTAACACAATGATATAGTACTCCAGGTGCAATAGTTAGAGTGCCTCACACTGTACCTTGTGTCTGAATGTGTGTGTGTGTGTGTGAGACCTTTGATTTTTGTGAGCGATGGTCATCAGTCGTTGGGTGGTGTCAGATCAGTAGCTTCATATAAAGGTCATAGGGACGAACCGTGCTACAGGTGGGTTAGGCCAGATAGTCCTCTCCGGGTCAAACAAACGTGACACTAACAGACAATCACTAAAAGTAATCTATGTCCCGTAATAACGTGTCTGTGTCTAATAAAGGAGTTTTAAGAGTGACAAAAGCGGACCTGATCCTAAACAAAAGGAAATATCATATCGATCCGCCAATCCATTCTTTAGTTTCTGAACGGAATTAGCATGTGTGACGTACTGACGAATGGGATGACAGACGTGAGAAATAATATACGTTCTCTCGCTAAAAAAAAACCCTGTACCTGTGTGTTCCGGCTCCACTACTGTACATCACTGGTCTAGAGTGACGTGTGATATCTGTCTGGGTGAGATAGGGGGATAGGTGTATCTCCCATTTTTTTTTTTGTTGGTGGAAATTTGTGAACCTGTTGGAACTTTTACGGCAACAGCTCAAACCGGATATCAATTCAACATTGCCCATTTCTCTCTCTCTCTCTCTCTCTCTCTCTCTCTCTCTCTCTCTCTCTCTCTCTCTCTCTCTCTCTCTCTCTCTCTCTCTCTCTCTCTCCCTTTCAATAGAGATTCGATCCCGGTACTGCAGCAATGTTGAATCGATGCCAGTCCCAGCACACTACACTCTACGTTTGTGTACTCTGGTGGTGCTGTACAGGACTGTTTTTGTGTGTATTCTTAGGTGTGGTGTTTGTGTTCTTAGTACATCTAGTTTGTGTGCTGTGTATTTTGTTCACGTATAATGTATATCTAGCCGTGTCTACATTAAATTGATATATTGTGGAACTGTGTGATTTGTATGTTGAATAGTACAGTAAATGTATTTATGCACGTGTAACAAATTTGTGTATACAGGTACATGCTGATATCAATCTAACTGTATGTAAGTATGTGTGTATTTACTCGTATACGCGACCGCAAGTTTGTCTTTATGTATGAGTAATGGCTTGCAGGTTGTATGTATGTATATATGTATGTATGTATGTATGTATGCATGGACACTAATACGCACGTGTGTACACAGTTATATAAGTACAGAACGAAGCATATCATCACATACACTTTTATTACACCTCATTCCACACCTACATTCCCTCATCTCACCTTCTACACTCCCTCACCTCACCCTCTCCCTCTTCCTCACTCCACACCTTCTACACTCCCTCACCTCACCCTCTCCCTCTTCCTCACTCCACCTTCTACACTCCCTCACCTCACCCTCTCCCTCTTCCTCACTCCACACCTTCTACACTCCCTCACCTCACCCTCTCCCTCTTCCTCACTCCACACCTACACTCCCTCACCTCACCCTCACTCCACACCTTCTACACTCCCTCACCTCACCCTCACTCCACACCTTCTACACTCCCTCACCTCTCCCTCTTCCTCACTCCACACCTTCTACACTCCCTCACCTCACCCTCACTCCACACCTTCTACACTCCCTCACCTCTCCCTCTTCCTCACTCCACACCTTCTACACTCCCTCACCTCACCCTCACTCCACACCTTCTACACTCCCTCACCTCTCCCTCTTCCTCACTCCACACCTTCTACACTTCCTAACCTCACCCTCTCCCTTCCACTCTGCCCCAACTTCACCTCGATTCCAACATTCCCTCCCTCCGCACACTCAACCCTTCACCATAAATTTATTCCACACTAACCTCCACATACACACGGCCACTCCACCCCTCACCTCCCCACTGCCAATCCCTCTCCTCCCACTCCAGCCCTCCCACACTCACTATCTGTCGCCAGCAGGTCGCGTGTTCAACCCTCCCCTGGACCTCGCCACATTCTTGTCCAACCCTCCGAGATTCTCAAAGATCCCTACGTTTATTTTCTCCTCAACCTAAATAAAGATATGGCGACGTATCTAATTGCCTCAGTCTAGTTACGACACCACTTAAAGGATAAAAAATGGTGGCGAAATTGGTCCGAGACTGTAAGATAACTAAAATCGTTCACTTTGTTCCTGACTTGACATAGAAAGAGAAAAGAGTGTACGATTTTTTTTTTTAGAATTCTGAAGGCATTCTTGTGGCCTCCCTTTATTCCTTCTAGCGCCGTGATCCCCACCAATTTAGATGTCCACCGGAATTAATGACACTAAGGGGCACTGAGCGTTCCTAAGGGGAGGGAGGGGGAGGGGGGGTTAGGGGAGTTCTTAACGGTTTAGGAGGGGTAAGGGTTTGTGTTGAAGGGCAGAGAGGGAGAAATGGCTGATCCTAAGGTGTTGGAATAGAATAAGTGGTCGTCCGAAAGGGGTAAAGGGGGTAAGGGGAGGCTCTAAGGGGTTTAAAGAATGGAAATATGGTTTATAAGTACAGAGTGGGTATAAGGGTCGAATTTATAAGGTGGGATAAGGGTTTGTGTACAGGGATAGGAACTAAGGGATGAGGTTAAGGTGTAGTAGTATTGAGTGAGGTTAAGGCGTAGTGGTATTGGGTGAGGTTAAAGCGTAGTAGTATTGAGTGAGGTTAAGGCGTAGTGGCATTGGGTGAGGTTAAAGCGTAGTAGTACTGAGTGAGGTTAAGGCGTAGTGGCATTGGGTGAGGTTAAAGCGTAGTAGTACTGAGTGAGGTTAAGGCGTAGTGGCATTGGGTTAGGTTAAAGCGTAGTAGTACTGAGTGAGGTTAAGGCGTAGTGGCATTGAGGGTTAAGAAGGGGCTCTATCTCCTTCCCCCCACCTCCTCCCCCCTCCCCCACCCCTCTCCCTCACCACCTCACCCCCCCCTCACCCCCACAAATATCCCCAACCCCGTCTTATTTCTTCCAATTTAGTTGTCTGCTGGAATTAATGACCTCAGAGGGTAAGGGGTAAAAGGGGAGAGATACGGGGAAAGGAAGGTAGGGATCCTTCACAAGAAAACCAAAAAAAAAACAATATTTGTGTCTTGGTAATAAATAGCTTCTGTGGTATTACGTTGGCTTCAAATTATGGGGAGAGAGAGAGAGAGAGAGAGAGAGAGAGAGAGAGTGTGTGTGTGTGTGTGTGTGTGTGTGTGTGTGTGTGTTTTTAGGAATTCCTCGAAATATCTTCACAAGAGAATTCCAAGTATTGTTTTCGAAATAATGATATAATCATTGTATTAATAACAGTGAAGGGAGGAGGAGGAGTAGGAGAATGAATGGAAAGATGATAAGAAGGAGGAGAAGCAGAAGAAAGAAAAGGAGGAACTCTATTTGAAAATCTGTTCGATATTTATTCTGAATTATTCAGTGAGGAAGGCCATTGATGCGCAGATTATGCACTGAAACTCTTAAAAGGATTATTAGCTTGAACCATTTTTTAACCTTTTTGGTAGACTGATAATTTTTGATGAGTCACTTACGAAAAACTGTTCTAACTTATTTCTGAAAATTTCATTGGATTCCCCAGAAATGTAGACCTTACGTACAGGAATTACTGTGTTGAATAATTTGTTGGGGTTTACAGTACTGATGTAAACTTAGTATACTAATTTATTAGTATAAGGTATTGATATATTGCGTTCAATGCTGAGCATACGGATTTGTTTGTATACAGTACTGATGTAGGCTTAATATAGTTATATACGTATATACAAGTATATCGGTATACAATACTGTATTGATACACCGTAAGCTTAGTATAATGGTATATTAAAATACAGTGCTAATATAGGTTTAGTATACTGATTTATTAAAATGTAGTCCTGTTGTAGTCTTATAATACTGATATAATGTATTTGTATACTGCACTGACATAGGTTTACTATACTGATATAGGCTTACAATACTGATATATTTGTATACTGCACTGACCTCATCCTGGCCATGACTGTCTGTAGTAGGGGCGCTGGCGCTGGCAACTGAAGGTCTCTGTGACTCACCCTCTGGTAGGTGTAGCTAACACTGCTACACGGCGGCGACATCACCACTGAGGGGAGCAAGTGGATGTTAGTGGGGAGGGTTGTAGGGTACACATTAATATTATAAAATCATTTAATCAATAAAACTGTCATCTTTAAGTCTGAGGGTTGGCGACCATGGCCCAGGACTCCAAGAGTTTTCGGTCTATCTTACCCAATCCTCTCAGTTTTTTCATCTCTCCAAGGATTCAGCCTCTGTCGTCCCCTGGCCCCCCTACCCACACTCTATACCCATTCCTATCTATACTGTCATTCCCTCATCCAAAGTATTTGAATTTTCTTATTCTGAAAACATGATACAACCCCCCTCCTCTCTCTCTCTCTCTCTCTCTCTCTCTCTCTCTCTCTCTCTCTCTCTCTCTCTCTCTCTCTCTCTCTCTCTCTCTCGTTGCTGTAGACAACCGTAGTATTTCTTCATTTGTTTTTTCTTCAGTATACTTTAGCATTCTCCTATAGCACTCAATACGAATTACACAATGCTATATGAATATTTATTCAATAATAACAAATGTTTGGAGATAAAGGTTAAATTTTATGAAAACATTTACAATAAACTGCTTCGACATGGATCTATGTTTTGTAATTAATATCATAGATTAAATGTGCTTGTGCAATTGACAGGTACAGTTTTAGGCATCTGTTAGTAGGAATGTAAGGGAGAGAGAGGGAACAAGTTATACATAAACAGAAGGAACGTAACAGACACAAAGGCAAAATGAGACACACAAACAGACACAAAAAATCACGGTTTCAAAGGTTTTTTTCAAGAGTTGATCTTGTGTAAAACCAATCCAATTACGTGCCATGAAATTACAACACAGCCCATCCCTCTCCCATTGTTTGTGTGTGTGTATGAGAGAGAGAGAGAGAGAGAGAGAGACTTGTCTCTCTTCCTCACACACACACACACACTCTCTCTCTCTCTCTCTCCATTTGTCTCTCTTTGTTGTGGTGTTGTGTTTATATTTGTACAGCTAGAGTTTGTCATCCTCAGGGACGGGAACTTGAGGAGGGAGGGAAGAGATGAGAATGTAAGCAAAGTTGAAGGTAAGGTAGAAAAAAAGGAAAATAAAATAAAATTCGTGTGAAAGAGAGGGTGATGAGAGGAAAGAGGAAGGGGAGGGCTGGGGCAGGAAAGGGGAGGGGAAGGGAAAGGAAGAGATATGGAAAGGGAGACTAAGGGAAGGGAGAATAATGGAAAGAGGGATGAAAAGAAGAGACGATGAGAGAAAGGGAAGGTGAGGGTATGGGTGGGTGAGAGGATGGGAGGACAAGTAGCATTTATAATATTGTTCTTGGAAGTGTGCAAAGAAAGCTAAAATATCTACTAAAACTAGTGAAGACAGCTGACATATCCACCAACACTCGTGAAGAGAGCTGATATATCCACCAACACTCGTGAAGACAGCTGGCGTAACATAAGACCATAAGAATGGAAGAAACTGCAGTGGGTCTATTGGCCCATCCTGGGCAGTCCCATTTACACCCAACCTCTATATCCATCCAACCTATATTTGAAGCTATCCAGCGTATTTGAGTTAATGATGATGTTTGTTAACTTGTTCCACTCATCCACTACTCTATTTCCAAACCAGTGTTTACCTATTTCACGCCTAAATCTAAATTTGTCTAATTTAAAACCATTGTTACGAGTTCGCTCCTGGTTGGATAGTTTGAGTACCTTTGTTATATCACCTTTGTTTAGTTTTGACTTCCAGTTATACACCTCGATCATATCGCCCCTCACTCTACGTCTCTCGAGGGAGTGCAAATTAAGATGCTTTAACCCGTCTCTGTACTCAAGGTTCCTAATGCCCGGGATTTGTCTTGTTATTCTCCTCTGAATTCTTTCTAGGGATTCTATATCCATTCTGTAGTACGTTGACCAGAACTGAACTGCATAATCAAATCGAGGTCTCAAAAGCACAAGATATAGTTTTAGGATGACCTTGCTAGTCTTCTAACTAACACTCCTTCGTATGAACCCAATTACTTCGTTAACCTTGTTTCGAGCAAGTACACATTGTTTATTTGGTTTAATATTCCTACTTATCATTACTCCAAAATTTTTCTCACAGTCTGATTTCTCTATAACATCGTTGTTCATCTGGTATCTGATTTCTCTGTTACATCTCCCAGCCTATGTACTTTACATTTGTCACATTAAATTTCATCTGCCACTTTTCAGACCATTCAAAAAATTAGTTTAGATCTTCCTGTAGTTATGCGGAGTCCACGTCAGATTTAATTACACCCCCTATTTTAGTGTCATCAGCAAATTTATTTATGTTGCTTTCTACGCCTATATCTATGTCGTTTATGTATATAATAAATAATATTGGTCCAAGTACTGAGCCTTGGGGTACTCTACTAGTGACGTTACTCCAATCGGATTAAGTGCCGTTAATGCTTAGTTTGCTTACTGTCTGTTTCCTGTCTTGTAACCACGCCCTAATCCATTTTAAAATCTCTCCTCCAATGCCATGAGCCTCCACTTTTCGTATTAGTCTTTCGTGGGGGACTCTGTCGAAGGCTTTGCTAAAGTCGAGATATACCACATCTTAATCGTGCCTGTCGTCCAATGATTAGAAAAAAGCTGAAAATAATGTTAATAGATTAGTCAGAACACCCGCTTGTGAAACCATGTTGGGATTCATTGATCAACTTGTGCTTCTATAGGTGATTTCGAATAGAGTTTGAAATTATTGCTTCCAGTACATTAGCTATTCTCCAGGATTTTGGTACTACACTTGTTTTTAATGACATGTTAAACAAATTTGCGAAGGGCATACTAAGCTCTTCCTTACATTCCTTTAATACTCTGGTAAATATCTCATCGGGACCTGGTGACTTATTTGGCTTTAGCTTGTCTATTTGCTTATTAACATCGTGACTAGTCACTACTATCTTGCTTAATCTATTTTCTTCGTTGTCTCTCCTACACCTGCCAATATCATTGCCTCCTGCACTGTGGCAGATAATAGGTTTGTTCTTATTACCAGATAATATATTGTCCATCCTGTCAACTATGTCCCCCACCCCAGCTCCTGGCAAACACACTCTCATCCTATTTTTAGTTTTATCACAGAAAGCTTGATCCAGGTGCGTACCTGGGAATCACCCAACAATTAACGTTTTCGTACCTTCCTTGTCAGCCCTGTCCCTGACTATGCTAACGTCCAATACGTCTATCAAAAGACTAAAATAGCTTTTACACTTAGCTGTTGTCGTTTACTTGGTGTCTTTTCTCACCACCAGTTTGATCATTCCTCTCCTCACAACCCTCCATTCGCCTGTCTTCGTTACACACCCGCTTTCCTCGCAATCTCTTCCTTTAATTTCAAGTTTTCGTCCTTAACTTTCACTAACTCGGCCCTCAGAAGGGCACAACCCTGCTCACAAGTAGCACTAGCCATTACTGACAATTAATCCCCGGGAGCAAAGTCTGCCGTGACTTTTCCTCCAGCAAGGTCAGAATACAAGTGAGCAAGGTCAGAACACAACTGAGCATGGTCAGAACACAAATGAGCAAGGTCAAAACATAACTGAGCAAGGTTAGAACACAACACTCGTGAAGACAACTGACATATCCACCAGCACTCGTGAAGACAGCTGATATATCTACCAACACCCGTGAAGACAGCTGACATATCCACCAGCACTCGTGAAGACAGCTGACATATCCATCAGCACTCGTGAAGACAACTGACATATCCACCAACACTCGTGAAGACAGCTGATATATCCACCAACACCCGTGAAGACAGCTGACATATCCATCAGCACTCGTGAAGACAACTGACATATCCACCAACACTTGTGGAGACAGCTGATATATACACCAACACTCGTGAAGACAACTGATATATCCACCAACACTCGTGAAGACAACTGATATATCCACCAACACCTGTGAAGACAGCTGACATCAGCCAACACTCGTGAAGACAGTTAATATATCCACCAACACTCGTGAAGACAACTGATATATCCACCAACACTCGTGAAGACAACTGATATATCCACCAACACCCGTGAAGACAGCTGACATCAGCCAACACTCGTGAAGACAGTTAATATATCCACCAACACTCGTGAAGACAACTGATATATCCGCCTACACTCATGAAAACAACTGACATATCCGCTTATACTCGTAAAGACAGCTGGCATATCCACCTACACTCGTGAAGATAGTTAATATATCCACCAACACTCGTGAAGACAAGTGACATATCCACCAACTCTTGTGAAGACAACTGATATATCCACAAGCACTCGTGAAGAAAACTGACATCCACCAACACTCGTGAAGACAAGTGATATATACACAAACACTTGTGAAGACAGCTGACATATCCACCTACACTCGTGAAGACAACTTACATATTCATCAACACTCTTGAAGGCAGCTGATATAGCCATCACTTACTGTATATTCCACTAATAACAGAAGCTAACATACAACAACAGTGAAAAAGGCACACACACACACACACACACACACACACACACACACACACACACACACACACACACACACTACTACTACTACTACAACTTTGCTGTCACTCGGAATCGAGTATGATGATTATCCAGCTTTGATACAATGATATGAGTTATTAGGGATGTCACCTAGGTTAGTGAGTTTTGAGGTGACTAAAGAGGCCGATACGGGACCCGCAGCGTCGTTCACATTCGTTGCACATGTGGAGGGCTCCATCTACTGTGGGAAGTGGCAGCGTCTTTCCGACATTGGCGCTTGTCTGCCTCGGTTTGAAGTCGAGCTAACTCGAAAGTATTGACACCTTCTCGTGTGGTGCTTCTCCAAGCGTTACGATGTGGAGTAATCGACTCCCAGGTGAGGAGGTCGATTTGGCACCTTTTTATGTTTGTCTTAAGACTATCCTTATACCTTTTCAATTGCCCGCCGGCGCTAAGTTTACTATTCGTTAAGTGACTGTAAAGTAGCTGCTTTGGCAGTCTACTTTCGTCCATGTGGGTAACATGGCCAGCCCAACGTAGTTGTTCATAGATAATGGTAGCCTCGATGCTCCTATAGTTGGTGTCAGCAAGAATACTGTCATTTGTTCTCTTGTCTTCCCAGCGAACTCGGAGGATGGAGCGAAGACTACGTTGGTGAAAGTTTTCAAGTGCCTTGAGGTGCCTCCTGTATGTGACCCATGTCTCACTGCCATATAGTGTGGTGGGCAGGACCACTGCCCGATATATGTACAACTTTGTGGATAATTTCAGCTCCCTACAGCTGAAGACACGATTTCGGAGTTCGCCCAAGGCTTGAGATGCGCATCTGATCCGATGATGAATCTCTTCATCGATGTTTGCGGTTGTGGACAGGTGGGAGCCGAGATACCGAAAGTGGTCAACATTAGAGAGGGTAGTACCGTTATGCTAGATGGATGGTGGAGGTGTGTCTGAACCCGGGGCATATGTGTTCAGGATCTCCTGTAGGTCGTGTTCAGTGTGGGCAACAAAGGTGAGGTCGTTTTCATACTGAAGCTCAGTAATGGAAGCTGCCGACACCTTTGTTCTTGCCCGGAGTCGTATTATGTTGAAAAAACCCTTCATCCGGTACTTGATGTTCGCCCCGCTGGCTAAATTGGCACTGGTACGAGTAAGGAAGGCAACCAAGAAGATGGAAAAGAGAGTTGGTGCCAGTACACACCCTTGTTTAACCTCTGTTTGGATGGGGAAGAACTCTGACTGGGTGCCGTTGTGCAGGACACTGCCGTTCATGCCATCGTGAAGTTGCCTCACAATGGTGATGAATTTTGGTGGACAGCCAAAACGGCTGAGGGTCCACCAGAGGGCTTCCCTGTTGACCGAGTAGCAGGCCTTGGTTATGCCGATGAAAGCCATGTACAGGTCACGGCGCTATTCTCTGCACTTTTCCTGTATTTGGCGGGCAGCAATGATCATGTCAGTGGTGTCACGTGATGGTCTAAAACCACATTGAGATTATGGGAGGACGTTTTCCACCTTAGGAAGAAGTCTGTTTCGGTGGACTCGGGGGATAATCTTGCCAGCTACGGAGAGCAGCAAGATCCCACGGTAGTTGCCAAAGTCTGACCGGTCCCCCTTGTTCTTATAAATATTGACAATAGAGGCATCTTTAAGAGCTTGGGTGATTTCCTCCTTTTCCAATATATTCTCCAGGAGAGAGTGGAGAAGGCTGGTAAGCAGAGGTCCCCCTGCTTTATATACCTCGGTTGGGATTCCATCAGGCCCTGAGGCTTTGTTATTTTTCATCTGTTTGATGGCGGTAGCTACCTCATCCACGGATGGAGGATAGCTGAGGTGGGTCAGCTCTGGATGCTGAGGGACCTGCTGGGTAGTCAGGACATCCACATTGGTGTTTCAGTTGAGCAATGAATGGTAGTGCTCTTTTCATCGCTGAAGGAGGCCTTCGTCTTCTTTAATTATGTGGTTATAGTCAGATGAGCGGAGGGGGGTTGCACCACGAGTGACTGGCCCATAAAATGTTTTACTGAAAATGAAAAATTCGCGCATTTTGTGCTGATCTGCAAGTTTTTGTGCTTCACATGCTTTATTTTTAAGCCACACACACACACACACACACACACACACACACACACACACACACACACACACACACACACCTCAAATTCCACCATTTAGCTAAATTAATCCGTAGGTGAGATTAACGGGGCTAGTATAAAGTAAGACGGAATGTTTACTGCAGAGGCGGGCGGAAGTGATGAAACTCAGTCAGGGGAAGTGTGTATTTCTTATTCATGGTTTTGGAGTAATGTAAATCCCACCAGCTGTAGTGCCGTCTATCACTCCTCTGTCACTGTCCCTGTCACCCCCCTGTCACCTTCCTTCACTGTCTTGCCCCCCCCTTCCCCAACCCACCCACCTCCTATATACCTCAATTATCACTTTCTTTTCTGTCATTGCTTATTCTCCTTTCGTTGTTCCCTGTTGTCTCCTGTCAGTCTGTCATTTTATTTTTGTCATCAATTGATACTGTCCGCCCCATCCCATTACCACCTTTCACATGTCTGTCATTTCCTGTCACCATCTGTTACTTCCAGTCTATCATTTTCTATTACTTCCTGTCTATCACTTTCTATTATTGCCTGTCACCTTCCTGTCTCTTTCTGTATTTCTTAAAAGCATTTGTCACATTTGCCCCATCTTATGCCACTAGCTGTCGCTTCTTCTTGACATCTATCACTTCCTCGCTACTATCTGTCAGTTTTTACTCTTCCTAAGAACCGTCTGTCACCTCCTGTCACTTTCTGTTACTTCCTCGTCTTTACCTGTCGCCTCCTGTCACTATCTGTCACTTCCTTACCATGGCCTGTCGCTTCCTTCCACCATCTCTCGCGCATATGTCATTTTCTGTCACCAGCTGTCATTTTCGAAAGAGAGAGAGAGAGAGAGAGAGAGAGAGAGAGAGAGAGAGAGAGAGAGAGAGTTTATCATCTCAATCTAATTTGTCTGTCTGTGTCTGATCACGAATCCTCACTTTGGATCTCTGTCTCTCTCTGTCAATTCATCTCTTCCTGTCTCTCGCTCTCTCGTTTAATCTTTCTTTCGTTCTCCCCCTCTCTTTTTCATCCCTCTTTGTTATTCTTTCTCATTCTATCTTTTGTCTTCCTTCCTCCCCTTCTTATCTTTCTCCATCTCTTCCCTCTCTCCTTCACTCCCACCCTCCTTCCCTTTCATATCCCCCCCCCTCTCTCTCCCCTCTCTTACGGCCATTTTTTTAAACATTTGGGTTACTTATTAGTAACCCAAAAGCGCCCTCCGAGCCGTAATACATTTTTTTTAAACCAAATTTTGTCGGATTACCAATTACCATTTGGTAGTCCGACAATATTTTTGGAAAGTTCGGGATCAGTCCTCGGGTGTGGGTAGGCATTCCGAAAGACTTATCGGGAATGTTCAAACTAGTTATATATGAATAAGAAACGTCTCTGAATTATAATATACAGTTGGTCCTCGTATTACGCGGTTAATGTAACCCGGAGGGTACCGCGGAAAGTGAGAAACGCGTAAAGTGAATAACATAACATATGGGATTAATTGAAATGGAGTCCGGGCCGATCCCCAAACTCCACTTTTTGACGACACACAACTATGTTGTAGTAAAAATATTATCTTAACTTTATGATGGCATGCACACACAATTAATAATTAAGAGAAATATCAATAATATTAGGTTTTTTAACACTTACATTAGTAGAAAAGATGGCTGGGCACATGGGGATGGGCGGTTGGTTCCGAGGCAGAGGGCAGATTATTGGCCCTCACCTGTATCAATTGTATCAATTGTATCACTATCCACCACAGAGGCTTGCAGGGCCTCTTTGTCAAACCCCCCAAAGTTCATATAAGTCCATATCCTCACTATAATTATCACTATCACTGACTTGGGCCTGCTGTAGTGGGTAGCGGGTGAAGAACTCGGTAATGTTTTGATGACTGGGCGACCTTGTGCGCACCATTTTCGCGCCTCTTACACAACATGGCGGATGGCGGGAGGTTTGGATCCAAAAATGGCGCGGCTTGCCAGCCGCTCTCCGCGTAATGGGGTTCACGACCGCGGAATGTGAAAATGTTAGGTTCTGGCAAGGCACCGCGTTAACGGTGAAACGCGGAATGCGGGACCGCGTAATAGGAGGACCAACTGTATGTAAATTAAGATGATATAATAAAGAAAACTAATATTTAAATGTCCTAATAACCGGTTCCAATGGAAATGTATATATTTTTAAGAGACCGCCGTGTACTCCCGTGATGTTTTTACCTTGAACTCCGAAGATTTTCATCTCCCCATCGCCCTTCTCCAATTTTATCAAGCATTGCATTCCTACAATCATCCTCTTATAGCTTCAAGTTTGTTAAAAAACGCACTTTTCTTTGTGATAGATAAATGTAATGCCATTTCCAATTCGCCAATATATTATATAGGAAAGATATAAGATGAGCCAAATATACTCGGTAGGTTACTCAAGTAATAGTTTACAACAAGTGTCATCTGTGACCCACGCTGATAATTACCATGGAAAAAATTTCTCCTGTTATATATCACTGTTTGGGTTGTTGTTCCGGTTGTGTTTAGGTACTACTAATATTTGTAAGTTTAGATTAGGTTTCGTAAAATATATTTTTTAGATGAAATGTTCGAGCTCAGGGTTAGAAAAAAAGTGCCAAAATTGATCAATGATGTTTTCAATCACTCGATTTAAATCGTGTCAGTCCTATCTTACATCACCGGAACAACAATAAACAAAAGTTAAATATACTTTGGACAAATTTCTTAAAGACATTCTCTGTAATAGCTATGCAATGCGCTTGCAAACTATTGTATTATCAAAAGTAATTTATCTTATATACTGTAGTTGATTTGTTTAATGTAGTTTGTTTGAAAGTAGAGCAAGTGTAAGTATAAATAGAAGCATTATTGGTTTGGTAAAAAGATTGTTTTAGATAATAGATTTTATTATCAAAGTTATTTTCCAATAATTTTTTGGCTTTAAGTAACACATTTTATTTGCTCCAGACATTATCACAGTACAACTTGAAACAGTATTTCAAATCAAACAAAATTAAAAAAAGGGATTACATTGGCATGACTAAAGATATATATATCACAGTACAGTACAGTACAGGTATATGTAAAATTATATCATTCAAACAGTTTAGTATTTTGCTTGAAATAATAAATGTACACATTTTTAAAGGCTTCAAAGTACTATACTGTACTGAAATAGTTTGCAAGTGTCAGAGAAATCCATAAACAATTTTTTTTCCTCTAAATAAGAACAAGAAGTAAAACCAAATTTATCACAGTACCTGTACAGTCCTGTATATAAATTAATAGCAATCATACTTAGTTTGAAATTGCAAATACAGTTATAGCAATTATCATTCCTGAAAGATTTTAGATTTACTGTACTGTAATTAAAGTACAAAAGAGATGTGAAATAAAAGAATGATTAAAATTCCCAAATGGGTATGAGTATTAATACACAGTACCACAGTATATTGTAGTACTGTATATGAAATTCTAGGAAAAAATATGTTGAATCTATTTTGGTTTCACAAGAAGTAAAAGAAAAAAAGATTATAACAAATGTTTGATCATACAAAATATGATTTACATTTCTATTAAGTGCAAAAAAACAGTAAACAGAGACAAAACAATACAATTACATTTCTCCAATAAGTATGAGTGTACAATACACAATATCACAGTACTGTATATTGTATTTGACATTATATTACAAATTAAGTTGAAAGAATCTATTTGTTTTCAGAAAAGAACAAAAAAACATAAATGTT